>JAVSBS010024483.1:21479-37083 GCA_033124195.1 Coracias cyanogaster | reverse complement strand
TTGAAGAGGAAGACTTTGTAGGGTCGTTGTAGAAGTTTAAGCAAAATATGTCCACTTACTGATAAATGTGTAGAAACCACACATTTTTTTTCTCTGAAGTGAAGTTTTGATGTAAACAGAGCTACAAATGGTTCAGCTTGACAATTTCGAGTTTTACATGCCACCTGTCATCACTTTGAACTAACCTGTCAGTTTATGTTTTGAGTGTTGTTTAAGAGGAAGTGGAAGAAAGGGGAATTTAATCAGACCAAATCATGCTATTAAAAGTTAAACCATTTGATTTTTTTTTTTTATACAAGAGGGAAGAAAATAGTCATATTCTTCTTGGATATGTGTAAAAGAATTTCTAGAGACAACTGCTGTCAGTATAGAGGGATTTGCATTGTTAGTCATCACATATACTATTACCAGAGGTTGAAATCTCAGAACAGGAAGCAAATACCCTGTGTCATCGGCTGATCCTTAGAAGCTTAACCAGTCTCCTCAATTAATACGTGAAATGCCAATGACTTCATGATTGCTTCTGTTTCAAGGCAGAAAACATCTAAGGGTACAGAGGAAGGCTGATGTATCGCTCTTGGTTTGAGCCAGGAAATCATCGGAGTGCATGATATTCATGTGTGTTAATTTTTTCATCTAATATATTTTCATTATTTTTTAGCCTTTGCCTCCGTATTGTTTTCTTTATATTCCAGTGGAACGTTTCAATTGTTTTTAGCTGTAGATCATCTATGAAAGTGAAAAGAGTACTTCCACTGCAGTGAGAGTTTTCTTGGTAAAGACTATACTGTGCATTTTGTACACAAGCCTTACCAAGCTAAAGCACTTAACAAATCACAGGAATAGCACAAAACGGTGAAACAAAGCACAGTGAGTCTCAGGGTAACCAATTCAGAGAATGTGAGGTATATGCAGAAATGCTCTTAGAGTTTCACATGTCCATACACTGAGATCTCAGAAAACAAGTTTCCAGCTTCATAATTAAGCCTTTCGTTTAAATGGACATCCTTGACACTGCAGTCTTTTGCTCTCTTTTCTTTCTGTGTCCCACTTATACTGGACCCATTTGTTGGCACTGTGGATGCTATGTTGTTTGTGAGATCAGCCCCTTCCATAGCAGATCTTTGCGCAATAAGATTGAATACCTTTCTGCAGAAAGAATCCTTGGCAGTCCCATAAAATGAGTTAAAGTATGAATGGCAGCTTCTCACGGGCATGCACCAGCAAGGCAGAAAGCTGGTATTTGGTCTAATAATGGGACTGTAATTATACTGTGCATTGGATGCAGAAGCAACTGCCACTCTCTCGCGTTATGTGGTTTTATTTCTTGATCAGCACCTACATACTGGTGTCTTAATTAATCACTGTAAATATGACAGATTAGATTGATAAATGACAAATGTAGGTTTGCACTTGCTCCTGCTCCTTGAACTGTTAAGAGCAGGGCTTATTGTAAAGTGATGATCTCAGTTCCTCTGGAGGTGACACTGTTGTGACACTGTTACAGTGCCCATTAACAGCATGCCAGATGGAATTTTGTTCTGTCCTCACACTCATAAAATGATACTCGCGGTTGTGGGAATGGCTGTGTTGGAAGCAAGGGATGACATTTTAAAAATCTTTATATAAACTGGAAAGCAATTCATATGTGTAAAATAAATGTGCAGGAATACAATGGCTGACAGATATTTTATGTTATATACCGTGAATTACTTGAGCAACATAACATCACAGAGGGACACAAGAAGGGGATTTGTTTGCTTTAAGGCTGATTTTGGGGAGTTTAAACATTAAGGCTGTAATTAATGCAATTAAGCTTTAGTTTTGCTCTGAAATAAGTTTTGGCAAAAACTCCTTTTCATGCCACTTGCTGAGGAGTCACACTACTCAGAGAATTGCAGGTGAAATTTTTTTTGTCCCTTTCTGTCAACATACGTTGTTGACAGAAAACTCCAGTGCTATTACACTGTTGGTGGAAACCAGAGCTGGGTTTCTGTGCAATAGCAAAGAGAAGAGAAATATGGTATTAAGATCACCACCTTTAAGAGTTGTGCTCCATCATCACTGAAGCTGTGATCTTAGAAATTGTGGTTCTAGAAAAGAATGTGTGTTTTCTGCCCAAAATACATTCTGGGAACACACATTCTTATGTTTAACCACACAACCTAGAGGCAGCAAAGCGGTGTTGGGTAGTAGGCCCACCTCAGGAGAAGTTTTGGGTTGGGTTTCTATTTCTGCAGTGATTCAATGATTTCTTCAGTTCAGTCGATAGATGAAGCTGTGAAAAGAATGTTGTCCTTTATTTCAGCACTTTGTGAGATGGAGAAAGGTATCAAATTTACAGTTTGCATTGCCCTGCTGAACAATAAAAATCTGAGGAAGAAAAACTCTCATTCCAGATATTTACTTTTCATATTGTGCATTTAGACTTTTATTCTGTGCTTTTCCTCCAGGTTGTTTCAGTGTTAGAAGGTGTGCTGTCTAAATTGTCAAGATATGATGAAGGAACTTTCTTCTCATCATTAGTTTCATTCACTGTAAGTGTTTGGATTCACAATGGTTCTGTTCTTCTTTCCATGCATAATTCTGAAATTGTGCACAATCTGTAGTAATAAGCACTTACTATGTGTTGTTTTATTTTTAATTTTTCTGAAGGTGAAAGCAGCTGCAAAATATGTCGACGTTCCTGTAAGTATAACCCTTGTAATTTTTTTTTATACTGTTCGTAATAATTCAAAAAATAGGGGGTTTGTTAGCTCACATTTTTTATTGTTGACATTTTGCTTTCCTACAGAGATTCATTATAGCTTTACACAGAGTATTTAAACAGCCACTACAACCCTCAGAGGGCATTTCATTTCCCTCAGGCAACAAGTAACTCTCAAAGCAAAGCGCAGAAAGGTTATTCTCAATGCACTTTTTCAGTTGTGGAGGAGTGAGGATTGTAACTTAGATACTCTTTTGTAGGGACCTTTCCATCATTTGGCTAAATTGCTAAAATGTACAGGATAAGCAACAAGTAAAAGCATAATACTTGAATATCCATTATTTATTGACTTCTTACTTCACAACCCAGTCTTGCTTATTTAATCCTTTGCTTTCTAAATCTCTATTTGATTTACCATTCCTTATGCAATGTTTGTGTGGTATGAAACACAAAAAGGGTAGCTGCTGGAGCTCTTTTATACATAAAAGCAAAATTCAGCTATTAGAATATTTTCATTAGACTATCGTAGTAAAATGTCTTTAGAAAAGCGAGGAAGAAGTTATCAAATACTGTGATTATCACTGTCAATCAATATCCTTTGTTCTTTCGCAGGTCTGTGTTCTCCTCCCTTTTTAATGTGATTCTAAAACAATCTTATTTCCCAAGTATAGCAAAAAAATGACTAAAGTTATTATGTTATTGACCTTACAAGAAACAAAGCTACATATATAGAAGGCCACTGGACATTCTAGACTGTCAGGTGCCCAGAAATCCTTTCAGCAGTTCTATACTTAAAAATATAGAACTTGCAAGCTTAGGTTAATTATTTTTCCTAAATCCATGCGTACAAAAAAAAGGCAAAAAATCTCTATTTCTGGAATATATTTTGCTAACTTTGTATTCACTTTATACATAAGATTAAAAACGGTAACATTTCTGTTTGGATTGTGTTTTCAGAATTTTTTTATTGCTTGATTACATGTGGACTTTTTGTTTAATTAAATAAATGCTTCTGTGTTTTAAAAAAAAAAATAGCAGGCTCGATCTTGCATTCAAAGGAACGACCTCATATCAAATCCAGTTAATTTAAAGTACCTCTTGGTAATATATAGTGCTGTGGAGCTGCCCCGAAAGGTCCCTGATTAAGCATTTAAGACTCAAAAGCCTAATGAAAAAGTCATTGAACAAACTAGAAATTAATTGACTTCTTTCAGGTAACATGAAAAACTCTCCAAATTATTTGGAGTATCTGTGAGGAGGAGGTGTCAAAGTCTCTTGCCATTGGCCTGGATTCATTGACATTGACATTCATGATAAAGATGAGACTGAAAAATACCTTTGCCACAAGCTCAGGGGAATATGGCGAGTCTGATCACACAAGGATGACTGCTCCAGAGAGAGGGGAAAGCAGAGTGGGGAGGTGGTTGCTGGAGCCCTGCTGCCTTTCTCACATGCACTGAATGATGTTGCTTGGCCTGAAGAGATGGCGAGATCATAAACAGTCTGTCGAGATCCTTACATTTTTACAGCCCCTTTGCTTTTCAGCTATTCCACACACCTTTCCCTCAGCCCAAGATGTGAACTGAACTATAGTACTACAGTTGTAAACCACAGGTGTAAGCTGTACTTCAGAGAGGCTGTGGATCTGAATAATCAAACATTTTCTGAGTTCTGGGGAACGTTTTTCTGGACTTAAAAGAAGTTGGTAGTTTGGTTTTGCTTCTTTACATTCTTCCCCTTGTTGTGAAGATGCAGTCGAGACCAAGAAGAGCTGTTGCTGCCACAACTGCCAGCAAATGTCCAGTCTGAATAGGGTCTAAAATCACTGCTTGTAGAAGCTGCAAATTCCAGCTGCAAAAGGAACCTTGTCATCACATTACAAGGTCATCTCCTGGGCTCACAAGTGAAGTGAGAAGTGGAGAGAGGGGTGGCGCAGGGCGAGGAATTTACACTAAACTCTTGGTCGTGTGATTGTAACCTAGCAAGCCTGTACTGAAGCTAATAAAATGCCTCGTGTGACTGTATTTTGAATAGATGTGGTTTAAAATCTCTTCTTGTCCCTCCTTACCCTATAGCTGCACATAAGGAAGTAACTTAAAGGTGGCCACAGGAGGCCCTTTCTTTTGATGTAGTTGCAAATATATGCAAAATTGCACTTTGTTAGATGACCATGTTCTGCCCCATGCCTCACCTCCATTTGAGGATCTCACTGGGTCACCTTGGTGCTGTACTTGGGGTCCCTGAAACAGAGCAACTGATTGCTTGGTGGTTCTAAGGGAGAAGGAGGTTGTGGGGGGGCAGAAGGCCCTTTGAGGGTTTTTTGGTGTTTGAATTCAACAGAGTTTTTGATCTTTGATTACCGTCCTCAATATCTGGCAAAATACCCTGGTTTATAGTGAAATAAGAAGAAACTAACTAGACAAAAGAGATATTCAAAGAAATGAAGGTACTATTGAGCAGAATGTTTTAGAGAGAGGATGAGGAGTAAAGGGGATAAATAAGTTAAAATGTAAATAAAAACAGAAATAATAGAGGATTCAAAAAGTAGGAGGTCATCCTGGGGTGATACTTGGTCATTTTGAGGAAAAGGTTAATTCTATTAATTCTATTAATTTTGAGAGGAGATTTAGACATTAAATAGTTGAGCACAAAGATTCATGCTCCCCAGAAGGCATCCCTCAACTTCTCAGGGCCAAGGTGACAAATGCAGACACAGACTTGCAGTTCATTTGGCAGATACGTTTATTAAAATGTTACTATCTACCCTTCCATTCTCTGGCAAGACCAGAGAATTAGGAATAGCTCCATTAAAAAAAAAAAAAAGAAAGGGGATTATCTATTTTTTTTTAACCTGTTTAAGGAAATGTTCAACACAAGTCTTCATTTTTCAGAATTCCCTTTAGGAAGTGGGACATCTGCAGTCACAAAGGAGCAGTCATTGCTTTCCTTAGCCATTGAATATAGGGCTATATGGACACTGTGTATGTTTTAGTAACTGAAACACCAAGAGAAATACTAGGAACAATACCAAATAATCCAGACCCGGAAGAGTAACTACAATGATGGCTTATGATTTCCTTGAAATAATAATGAAGAAATCTAGTTGCTATTACACTCTTTCTGTTGGTAATTGTCACAGTGCACTAGGCTCTGAGGTGAAAGAAATTGTGGCTGCTCTGCATGTGAAAGAAACCAACTGTTTGAAAAAAAATAACACAAATACTAGAAATATAAGTAGTGCATGAAGGTGCAATTTGTTTTCTTGTTAATGGTATGTTTTGATGTTTGGGAATGCAGGAGCTGATTTAGGTTGCTTAAAAAAAAAAAAAACAAAACAGCTCACCCAAATCCACTGTAACTCTGTTAGTTTCTCTTAAAGCCCAAGCAATCCTTAGGAGATGTAGAAATGCAACCTATCTACTTCTTTTTTTTTAATACTCTGTTCACAAAGCCAGTTAATTAATGATAAAAGGAAAAGAATGCCATAAAATCAAGGGCAAGAAATGTGTGTTGTTAATCTCAAATTATTATTCCTCAATCACATAGATAATTTCATTATATTCAGTTTTTCATTGTGTAAATCAGTTCTGCACACAAATAATTGTGTCCCTAGCTGGTCATTTCTACATGCATTTGCCTCATTTACAAATATAACCACAGCAATTACTCATAAAAATTGAGCATCCAGTTACATGCATATGTATATACTGCTTTTTGTTGGGAAAGGTATGTTTAAATCCCTTTGTAGGAGCCAGTAATCTACGCCAGTCATTTAGAGGGCAGAGAAGGAACCTAATCCTCCCTCACTTCATGTAGGCCACCTGTCATACCAAGTGCAGAGAGGCCATTTGAAGGACCCAGGGCTGACAGCAGTGCACAACTCACACAATGCCAGGCCTCTCGCTCCGCTCTTGCCTTTATGTGGGGATCAAAGGTATGAAAAGGGGCCTCACACATGTGCCAGCATTTGACTTATGGGATCCTGTAGAGGCCAAAGTAGGAACTCTGCCTCCTACCAGGCAGAGATACATTGGGACCTTCCAGATGCCTCCATTTCCAAATATCACACTTGTACTCTGTGGCCTCATTTAGCTGATTTTAGGGAGCAAAAGACTTTTTCTGGGAAATCAGTGTTTATTCAGGTGTGACCATACAGTGCTATTCATTTTTAAGCAGGATTTACTTGGAGACTTCTGTTTAAAAATAAAGAGCACAGAACAGTCATTATGTTCAGGCTCAAGGCTTCTTCTGCCTTCCTCTTCCTCCTTCTCCTCTGTATACCTGGACCTGGGAACTGTCCCCTCTGTTTTCAGATCCATAAAAACAAGCTATTGCAGAATTGGAGGGAAAGTCCTGCATCACCTGCTTTAAGTCAGCAGTATTTTGGGGTTACTTCTTAAACTGAGATCAGAAGGTTGGCTGCTAATCAGTAGGAAAGTCAAAATAACACAGCAGAACATAGTTATTTGAGGGGAAAAAAAACATCCTTTAATACCTGATTTTTTCATAGGAACTGTAGTGTTTTGAAGACCTTTTGCACTACAGAATCAAGATCCTGGTGCAGCCAGTTGCACACCTGTGTTGCCTGTGAATACAATGAAAGTACACATACATTAAAAAGTGTTTGTGTAAATGCTTGAAGAATCATAGCTCAAGTTCTGCATGACGGTTCTCAAAATACACAAGGTTGCTTTTTCTAGTAAAAGTATACCAGAGGCAGGGAAAATGCATTGTATATTTTCATTTAAGCAAAATATTATTTTTCATAACCATATGAGAATAAAATGTTACCTTTATAATAGACTAATTATACAAATGCATCTTCCTGCCTGGCTTTTGTATTTGGATTTGTAAGAAATGAAGGGAGCAAGGATATTGTCATAAGTACAAGTAATTTCTGTTCCAAAAATAAATTAATTCTATTTTAGTTCTGTCACTCTAAAGCCCAAGTGATCAGCCTTGCAGTATTTAGAGGAGAAATTTCAGACAGTGACATTTTCCAACATACTCTTTTATTTGGTGGTGGACACTGAATAAGGAGCTCCTGTGTTTCTCACAATAACCCCCTCCAGCTCATCATTCCTTTTCATTTCATTGTTACATCCATGCAGTAGTTAAAACGCCTCCCTCCAGGATGCAGGGGAGGGGAAGGGGGTGGAAAGGAGAGCAAACACAAAGTGGGATGAAGTTTGTTATTACATAGTTTGTCTCTAACATCTGTTCTCATTTTTGAAACGGTAATGCTTTGACAGGGTAGCAAATTGGTAAAAGTAGATTTTTTTTTCATGCTAATATCAAGAACACGAGTTTCTTTAATACTCTGTGATGCTAAGAAATATTCTATGACGAATGCCGAAGTAAAGAGAAACATAACTTAAGTATTTACAAATGTACACTTTTTTTATTGGTATTTGTGACAAACAGTTGCATTGCAAAAAGCTGTGCAGAAACTTAGGTCTATCTATCCTGTAGGAAAAGCCTAATATTAGTGGCAGTATTATGCTTGTTGCAAAGCTTTTGGCAGCAAAATATTTTAACGCCTGGAAATCAAGACAATGCAGCATTACTTCTGACTAGGTGCCTCAGGCAAATTTTGCCAGTAGGAGCAATGTGTGTCAATCATAATACAGCTTCCACATAATCTTGGAAACTGGGACAATGATTTTAAAATTTACCTCCTTGTTAAATAGGCACCATGATAATGTTTTCCTGTTTAAAAGGGGAAAGTTAAGCTGTTTCTTCTTTATCTGACTTTGTTGCTGTGAAAAAGCGCCTGTTGGTCTGGACCCACCTACCAGTGAATAGGAAAAGAGACAACCTGCACCTGTGGGATTAGGTGCAGCAGCAGGAAGTAAGAGCACTTGCAGTATATAATTAACAAGGATTTTTTTTTTTTTTCCCCAAACAGCATGTTCATCTTGCCAGGTTAACTAGTGATTAACCCTAAAAAAGAATGTGCTGAAGCCTACACCCTTGTTTAAACTCATTCACTCACCAGTGTATTCAGTTACTTGTGTAACCAGTGACAAAGTAACCCTATTTACAGCTCTTCATTTCCTGGTATTTTATTTGATGTCTTTGTGTTTCCAGTTTCTCCATTCATCTCTTTGTTTGGTTCTCTTTCATTTTCAGATAGGCAAAACATCTTGTCTGCTGTTCTGAATAAAACAAACCTACAATAACTTTTTATCTATCATAAAAACTCACTTTTTTTCTTAGGGAAGTTTTCAGACAGAATACCTTTTTTACACTTATCTGGATAAATATACCAGGTCAATTTCTTCTCCCAAGGATGTGCAAATAAATCTTTCCCATTAACTTCAGCAGATGTTCTGCCAGAGACTCAGAGGAGCAGAATTTTTTATATTTGTTATAGATGTGGAGACTGAGTTGCTTAAGTCCGTCCGATACTAGTAATGAAATGTCCCCTGTGACAGATACTTAAAATATATCTCATTTTATATTTATTTATCTTTTAAAGTACATCCAATTACTTAGTTGTTGTTTGTTTGGTTGTTTTTTTGTTGTTCTACATTAACCTGGGTTTTTCTGTGAAGTTTAATAATTCAAAATAGAGCAATAGAGGATCAAGTAATCAGAGGTTCCTGTCTAATTCGTAATATCAAAAAAGTTAAAACATGAAATTTATAGGAGTAAACACAGTTTGATACTTAGAATAGCTTTCTTTTCTTCTTTCACATATTTAGAGAAAACAAATAGATTCAATGCATGCAATATGAGAGATCATGAAGTATTTGATATACTTTTTGTTCATTCAGTGTTTAATGTATGTTTTCCCCACCACAAGCAAAGATGGTTAACTTGCAATGATTTTGGTGAGATTTTAAAACAGAGAGTCCTATTCTGTTGGAATATTGATTATCTTCCTTACCCAGACATATTTCTACTGTAGACAGACACTGTTTAAAAGGAAAATTAATTTTTTTTTCCACAGCAATTTCAAAGATAATTATCGTGCACACATTAAAGAAGGATGAAGTGTTTTAAAGAACTGTAATTCTAATTGGTAAATGTCACCAGCTGTTGCAGTTACTCTTCCTTGTGTATATTCTTTTAATGATTACACTCCTGTGCCACAAGCTACATGAAAATATATTCACTAGGTGTGAAATTCCCATATGTCACAGCTCCAAGACTAGGTAAACATCTCAATGATAAGGGGAGAGTTAATGCTGATGGGAAATGTTATTTTTCTAGTTTTGGCTGTCTGTAAGAGGAATATTATTTATTGAACTTAGTAAAAGAAAAAAATGCATGAATCAGAGAACTGTTAGGCTTTAGTATTCAGCTGGAGATTCATTTATACATTTAAATATATTTTTTCAAGGACTATAATCAGACTTTCATTTGTTAGATTATCTTCTTCACCCACCCCTGGAGATTTCAAAATATTTTCCCATTATCCCTCAAAGTTAAAACTAGTCCAATTCCTGTAAGTCACCTATCAGGTTTTAGAAAGTAGATAAGGTTTCAATGCTGGTTGTATTCTTTTGTGCCATCCCAAATTAGTATAACAGGTAAGATACGGAGCTTTCCACTTTAAATCTCCTTCACTTTGTGACTTAGTTTAATTTAGAAACATTTACATCACATTTTAATGAAGGCATATTTTTATGAAGGATATATATTGATTTCCATGAGCCAGGTTTTCCAAGAGAAAACTGTTTTATCTATTGTAATCTTACGTTTTCATTTCTGTGCTTAGAATCAACGTGTGTAACTCAGACATAAATATAAATCATCCTGCTTTCCTCTTAAGAGTTTCATGTAAGCATGTATGTATGCAGTAAGTTTTTGAAATGACCTTTTATTGCCTCTGGAATGACCAATCCAAATGTGCAGGAGACATGTCAGTGTTTTTCAGTGTGAGTTTTGGAAATGCTAGGAGTGTTAAACCAGGCCATCATTCCACATATAACTCTTACTTTTCAGAAATAAAACTGTCATCGATGCACATGTATAAATGAAAAAGAAAATCCTCTTATTCATGTGTGTCCATGGTAGATTCAGAATACACGAGATGAAGCTCATGATCCAGGAGGCTTCACTTACTGCAGTTTTGAGGGGAGAATGCTCCCATCCTATTATTGTTAATGGCAGTTTCTGAACAGGTATTAGTTTGGGCATGTTGCACCTTTCCTTCCCTCTTCTGCTTAGACCTGTTTGTATATATTATAATATATTACATACAAGATAATAAGAAATGAGAAAAATTAAAAGTTATCCACTTGTAGACTAGAAAGGAAGCCTTAATATAAAATTCTGTGTAAATATTGCACAATGTGCACTCACAGCCCGTAAGGCCAGCCATATCCTGGGCTATATCAAAAGAAGCATGGCTAGCAGATCGAGAGAGGTGATTCTGCCCCTCTACTCTGATGAGACCTCACCTGAAGTACTGTATCCAGCTCTGAAGCCCTCAGCACAAGAAGGACATGAACCTGTTGAAGCAGGTCCAAAGGAGGGCCACAAAAATGATCAGAGGACTGGAACACCTCTCCTGTGGAGAAAGGCTGAAAGATTTGGGGTTGTTCAGCCTGGAAAAGAGAAGGCTCTGGGGAAACCTTATTGTGGCCTTTAAGGACTTAAAGGAGGTCTACAAGAAAGATGGGGACAGTCTTTTTAGCAGGGCCTGTTGTAACAGGACAAGTGATAATGGTTTTTTAACTAAAAGAGGGTAGATTTAAACTAGATATAGGGAAGACATTTTTTGCAAGTGTTGGAACACTGGTGGTTTCCATCCCTAGAAACATTCAAGGTCAAGTTGGAGAGGTCTCTGCGCAACCTGATCTAGTTAAAGAAGACCCTGCTCATTGCAAAGGGATTGCACTAGATGATCCTTAAAAGTCCCTTCCAACACAACTCATTCTATGATTCTGTAATTCTGACAAATAGAGATATGCCTGGGAATTTAGGGACTGGGGACAGCTCCTTCCATCCTCCTTTCCTAGAGCTGTTAATTATTCTGTGCAGAGTCAGTCTTAGCCAAATCTGAGTCCTTTATAAATAGCTTTGTGCCAAGACTTACCATAAAGTATTATAAAACTTAGCCTTCTTTTGCATGCCATGAACTTTAAAAACTACTATTTGGGAGCAAGTGATACTTTTAGAAACTTGGTCACACAGAGGGCATTTACAGAAGACTTTCCAAAGTGCTTATGTTCATTCTTGGTTCCTGTTACAGAAAGGTGAATACGATAGCAGGATCTGGACCTTGAGAGTGGAGTAGCTATGAGAGCCTCACTAACAAAAAAGAGGAAAATTTTTAAGTTTGCCATTGACATTGCCAGAGCCAAGGCTTCACTCCATTACATATGGCAATGTAGATTTGTGACTCAAAGCATCCATAAATTACAATACTGAGAACTTTATTGCTAGCAAACCATCCTAAACTTGGTAACTAACCTAGAATTCACAGCAGATTCAGTAAATATTTTATACATATGAACATCGTAGCATAATCTCAGTTTCACTATGCTTAAATAAGTCTCAATTGTTGAGTGGCCTTTCTCTTTCCCTTCCCACTACTTTCTCCCCTTGCTTTATGTCTCCACAGAAACCAGGAATGGATCTAGCAGACACTTATATTATGTTTGTTCGACAAAACCAGGATATACTTCGAGAAAAGGTCAATGAAGAAATGTACATAGAGAAGTTATTTGATGTAAGTAACTACCCTTGCAGAGCTTGCTGTTACCACTACTGCAACAGAGGTGATAAGCTGCATTTTGATGATATTCAACAAGCCATTCAGGTGCTCTTCCCTGTTGATCATTTTTTCTTTTGCTTTTTATTTACCATTTTCAGCTGTCAAGGGTGGCCTTTCTTTAAACATTTTCTGCATGAGACTGTTAGGTGCTAGAAGGTGTAAATAAAAATGGTACATGATTGTTATTTGAAATAGTCATTTTCCCACTGTGAGTAGTCCCATTTTATTCCATCTTTTGATTTTGAATATATTAATGGAGAGAATTGGCTTGGTATGGTTTGTGGACTCTATTGCAGACCTAATTTCCCTAAGTAAAGAACTTGTAAATATCACTGTATGCACGTATACAGAAAAAGGCCGGTTATGCCAGGTACATCCATGAGTTTGACTGATATTTTTCATGGAATTACTTTTGGAATTTTTTTTAATGGATTTTTAGTTTAAGACTTACAATTTCTTAAGTTGGCCGAATATTTATTGAATTGTCAAATACATTTTCAAAATTCTAATCCTGCTCCTGTAAATTCAGAGTAATCCTTATACCCATCCTCAAGGCCCACATATTGCTAGCCAGCCTGTATCTTCACAGTAATTTCCCTCAGCTTCAATACTGACATCAGCAGCCTATCTCTGCTCATTCCATTACCTTGATTCCTCCTCTTTTTTAAAAAAATGATCACCTACTCTATCAAAATTTTCCTCATGTAAGGCTCTTCTGTAAGGCCCCTAGCAACTCTCCTGGGCATATTCTGCTTATTCAAGTTCTGACCACTAGTTTATATGTAGTATGTCCCTTTCTGAGGTGTCTGAAGGAGAAGCTGTAAGCAGCTGAAATTGTACCTTCTGTATACATTCAAAGCACTACACATGTAATACATGTCTAAAATAAAACTCATTTTATTATAAACTTGGATCAATTTACATGACAATTATGCCAGTCACTTATAATTAAGTAGGAATTTAAACAGGGAAAGACGTAATCTCTGGCACTGTGCAATGCAGTTTATTACAAAAAAAATCTGGAACATAATACAGACTTCGAAATGTATTTATTTGTGTGTCATCTCCTAAGTATTTTAGAAAGCTTTGCTGGCAGTTTCATTTAATTATGCAAGTTACAGCAAATGTTTTCATAACAGCAATTCACAGCCTGTACTGTGACACTACAGTTGTGGCAGTCACAGAAGGTCCCATAACATAGACTCTCAGCCATGGTATGTCATGTCAGTGTTTGGTGTTTGTTAGACTGGGTGGTCAAAATGAGACTTATCTCTCAGATTTTATATTTCCAGACACTCCCAGGCAGCTTTACAAAAAAAAGTATCATCTGTTTTAATAAGCTAAGTGCTAATATGTGTGAAAAGAATGATTTTATAAAAGCTTTGATGCCCTGCAGCGGTAGAAAAATTATCATCCATCCAGCTGGCACCTTCACAAAGTACTAAAACCGTATTAGCAACTTCTGCTTCAGTTTGCTTTTGCGCTGAATCTGCAAGCATATGTTTCATTTTCAAGTTTCTATTTTTTGTTTTTCTTTGCACTTATTTTTGCTTATCTTGTAATTTTCTGAATGTTAATAAATCTATGTGCCTAAGGCCAAGTCCTGCTCTCACTGCAGAGACCCCATTGACTTTGTTGATGCAGTGAGATTGGGCCCAGCCTTAGGCTATGTCCATAGCAATAAACTGGCCAGGGTCTGGGCACAGGCCTGAGAACAAGCAAGTGATCATCTATACCATTAAGTCATCAGCATGGTTCCTGGTGTGATTTTGGTTTAGGCCAACTAGCACTAACCCAAGGACAGGGCCTCAGTACAATTGAGTTAACATGGGTCAAGGACCTCTTCCAAGTTTCATTTCAGCAATCAAGCTCTTCAGCACAAGAAAACATCTCCTGTATAGATGCAAGTAATGACATAGCACTTGCCTTTGAGACACAAAACCATTCCTGTCCCGTTTCACTCAGTAGTATGCATTGTATGCTATCATCATGGCCAATGCTTGTAGCTCTAAGGAGAGAAAAAAGGTGTACACAATAACTATTCTGCATATCAGATACCTATTTGTATCTTTATTTTTCTTTATTTATGGTGATATCACATTTCTACATAGCATCACACTAGGAGATAAAACTAATTGGACAGATTCAGATAAATGCATTAAAAAATATGTGGGCTCATAGCGTGCAGAAATTTAGAACAAAGGCATCTCACTGTGTTAACTTACCTTTCCTGAGATTTATTCAGATTTGAACAATACAATTGAACAAGATTTTGCCCGTGGTTTTTGGAAGAGTTTTTAGAATTAGTGATAAAACCTAGGTGCTGTTTATAAATTCAATTCTATTAAGTTATTTTTCAATAGAAATAATAAAATGTATTCACATTTCTATGTAAATATAGTTCAAGCCGTTCGACTGGCTACAGTTGTAGATCGTAGCTGATTTCCCCTTAAAATACATTGCATTTGTATCAGATAAGAAATCATCAGCCAAGCAATATAGGAAAAGTGCATGTCTATGCTTCAGCCAGGTAAACACCTAATCCAGAATAACTAAAAACCCCAGACTGTTCTGTGTTGTAGAGGTGATAGTTATAAATGCTGACAAGATCAACAGACACTATTTTAATCCCCAAAAATGTATAATTACAAACTACTTATGCACAGATTTCATTGACCTGATTCAGGGCTGCTATGTACTGACAGCTAGTGCAGTGACCAAGAGAATGGGATGTCTATCATATGAAGTAATGTACCTAACAAAGAAGATATTTAAATTCAAGAATAGTATTGAAACAAGTACAAATGTCTGCCAGTCACAGTATGTTAAGGCTACAAGTTGGGAAATTTTCTGTCTACCTGAGAAGTCTTAAACTAGGGAGAAGACTAAAAGTATCAGTTGTTTTAGGGTGGTGCTTGATAAGCCTGGAAAAGCACTGCCATGCTGTACAAAATGTGAAAATTGGGAGAATGGAATTTAAGCTTGTGATGTGATCTGCTTGGGAGAGTCCAACTGAGGGCTACAAGGGTGATTAGGGGACTGGAACACCTGCCTTCTGAGGAGAGGTTGAGACACCAGGGGCTTTTAAGCCTGGAGAAGAGAAGACTGAGAGGGGATCTAATTAATGTGTATCAATAGATGAGGGCTGGGTGTCAAGAAGAAAGGGG
>JAVSBS010024483.1:0-21379 GCA_033124195.1 Coracias cyanogaster | reverse complement strand
AGAGCACAGGAAGTTCCACCTCAACATGAGGAGGAACTTCTTTACTGTGAGGGTTACAGAGCACTGGAAGGGGCTCCTCAGAGAGGTTGTGGAATCTCCTTCGCTGGAGACTTTCAAGACCCATCTGGATGTGTTCCTGTGTAACCTGCCCTAGATTCTATGGTCCTGCTTGGCAGGGAGATTGGACTCGATGATCTCCAGAGGTCCCTTCCAACCCCTAACATTCTATGATTCTATGTGAATCCTTACATATGAGAGAGGCTCAAATCTCCAGGGGACTTTGAAAGAAGATTAGGCTGCTAGTTATTTCTGCACCATTTTTAAAACATTTAAATCCTATGCTTCAATACCTCTGCTTATCATGCAGTAGAACCAAGGGGGATATTTTTTTCCTTCTTTTTCTCTGAAAAACTGGGCTTCTGGGTACATTTCATTCTTATCTCCTCCAGAAGGAGTATAGATGGCACACAGAACAATATGGCGTGGTGCTTCTGGTAGCACCAGTCTCTCCCAGGTCAGTGTACAATCTTCTTGTTTTCAAAATTAATCAAGATTTGGAGTCACACAGAGATTTTACTTGGCCAGTTTGTCAGAGACACCTAGGACTTCTTGTCTCCCTTTGCAGTCTGGGACATGGTCTTCCTCCTAAGATCAGCTGGGAATTTTACCTATCAAATTCCTTCCTATCCCAGGAACTCGACATTTATCTCCTGCTGTCATACTGTAGCTGCTTAGCGTTGTGGGGGTTTTTTTTGTTTGTTTGCTTGTCTCTTTTTAACACCACAGATCTTAAAAAGCACTAGAAAGGTTTTATAATTTGTTATACACGTGGATGGTCTGCAGTAGCTCTGGCTTTAAATGCCTGCTCCATGTTCATGATTCTGGAGGGCTTAATTCAATGAGTTATCCGTGTGATGCCTTCCAGTCCCATCCTCCACTGAAGTAAACTTAAGACAGTAAAATTACACTGGTACAAGTTTCTCTAATCAACTCAAATAAAGCAAACTTTTCCACCATTATGCTGCAGTGACTCAGGTAGATTCCATGTGTAACAACTAAATCATGAAGACAGGTACTACAGTGTTTATTTAATGATTATAGTTTTTAATTTTGATTAAAACATCACCCATGGAAACTTTAAGTTTAATCACCTAAACTGATAACTCATTTCTTAAAAGAATGATTAGTAAAATATTTTAGAAACAAAGCTGCATTTTCATTTTGCTTTTTTTTTTTTAACCAGTGTTTGAAAAATACTTTTTTTTTTTTCAGAAAAGGCTGTAAAGGTAGCAGTCGGTGAATGGGAAAATGAAGTATTTAGAATAGAATTACATAAACCTAGATTAAATCTAAAATATTACTAATTACTATTAAGGCTTCTCTTATTTATAAAGATAATATGCTTGGTGGGTGATGTAAGAACATTTGTGCAGCCTATCAAAGAACAGTGCTGTGGATCTGATCACAAAATTAACAGATGTAAAAAATACCCAACTATGAAATTCCTGTGGAATCTGGTTCTACACTATCAAAATCAATGGGAGTTTTACCATTAACCATTAATAACTGCAGTGCTATGTCCATAAACATGCCAAGCTATCATCACTGACTAGACTTAGATTCATGTTTTGCCCTGAATGTTTAAGATGGGACTAATAAGTCTTAAACTCCCGAGCATTTAAATTACATTAGAGTTATAAATTATAAGCTGTTTCCTTTAAAACAAAATCGTATTTTTTTAACAAACCAGCTTAAGAAAAGATAAGTCATTTTGCATAAAGCACTGTTTCAAACATTGATGCAATACTTTATTTAGTTCCTAAGTGCCACTTGGGTAGATTCTCACTTTCTTGTACCTGTTAATTGCACATGAAGTATATATATTCTTGTCTGCACACAGAAAAAATTTTGTTTCGAAGATTTTCCCCTCAAAATTGTTCTTGGTTTATTTGTCATTAAGAGCATCATCTTACAGGTTGCATTTGTGTTAGGGCTGTTGTGAAAAAAATAGTATAAACAGTTCTATTATTCCATTTTATTAAGACTATACATGCAATGAAATCTTTATGCAGTAGTTTATTACTGCTTTAAGAAATAAAGAATTCTTTAAGAGAACAGGTTTAGTGCATCCGTGCTTGGCTGGTGATAGAACTTAAAGGTTTTTCCAATTTCTTTTAGTCTTTAATTTCTGAGAAACCTGTACACAAGTGTACCATAAACACATACAATGGTCAGAGAGCACATCCTGGAAAGGTCAGCATTGGCAAGCAGGTCCCTTCGTTATCTTGTACAAGATGGCACCTATTAGCAGATGTTGATCACCCGTCTCTTCTGGGTGTTAAACTGGTGTGGTGTGACTGAGTGGTTGTGTTGACTTCACAGGGACTGCTCATGTAGGAGAATGTCCTTGGGGTTGTAGCCTCGTGCAGGGTTGTTACCCTTGTTCAGCAAGCAACATAAGAGATGTTAATGGCAGGGAACTCACGCAACTTTCTTTGGAGTGCAGAAAGACTGAACGTCTTTATGAGCAGTATAAATGCTTGAGCGCTCCAGATTTTCATAGCTGCTTTTGGCTTTTATGTTTCAGAAGTTCAGATGTAACGTGATATTCTTTTTCTGTCAGAAGAAATGCTTGTATTTTGTCTGGAATGTGAATTAAATGCTAGTAGTGTTCCCATACCACAACCATTATTTTTCTTTTCCATTAGTAGCAGGGATGCATGATTTAAGCTCAATGAGGTACTTGAGGTTATTTGAGGTAGTAATTATTCTTCAAAGATTACTATGTCATGTACTTCATTCTGTGCCTAAATGGAGATATAAAGTACACATCTGATTCTTTTCTGTTTGCCATCATATCTACAAGTACATTTTTAGCAAATGGTTCTTTCAATTGCATCATTCTGTTTTCTGACCTGTTACAAACAATGTGTTAAAAATGTGCAAATGCTTCTCCCTGGCAAGTTAATCTTCAACTGGTGTTAAACAGCTAAGAAGAACACTTATTTTAAACGTGAGTTTTCTGTAGTATCAACTCCTTGTGCTGTCTCTGTCCACTTCAAAAGCACCTTTACTGTGGTAATTAGTATTCAACGATGTTTTTCTAGAAAACCTCAGTTGTGATTTTTTTTCTCATTCTCAAATTGCTTCCTGTCACATTAATTACAATAAGTAATCTTCACTTTCATTGTTATGTAATTATTTGCAAGTGTGTGATTTAACAAAAGGCCTACTTTTTGATCTAGATTCTATGCCAAGGCAACTTCAGCAAGTTGAGACTAGGTAGGACTGGGTAAAGGCCACATTTGAATCAAAAGCTGTGTTTGTATTAACCTCTGAGAAACATGAGAGGACCGTGCCTAATTACTTAAAAGAGACTCAACTGAAATGGATTGTAGCTTGTTGATCTTCTTATTTCTTTGATAACTCAGAATAATCTTCAAGAAATATGTGGGCTTCTTTCTCAGATTCTTGAAATTTGATCACAGTGCAAAATTGTCCTTTGGCGCAAACCCAGAAATACACATCTTTGCATGATGCACCTGGACATATGTGGCAGGTCTGGTAGAATCAGCTAATTAACAACACAGGCTTAAACAGGCACCTCATCTGGCAGTGTAGTTAGTTGCCTGATGGTGCTCAGCAGGATTTGGTAGTGCTTTTTATTTTTCTATCCTAATGGTCTGCTGCCCACCTAATTTTGCCTTATTGTCAGCCACTACTTACCGCAGCTTGAGGCCCTCCCAGGAGGCTAAATTATTATCAAAGGATTAGGGAGATGTAGCCTTGCAGCTCTGACATTTCTGATTACTTGTCTATGCCAGAACACTAATTAGCTGTGACTAATTAAGAAAAATGTTCCTGCCATAGAAAACCATTTAAAAGAACTGAGAAGTAGAAAAGCAATTGAAAAGCTGAGCAGTGCTCAGATTTGCCGATGCTCTTTAGATTTTTCACCAAAGTCTTAACTCACCTTTAATTATGTCTAATATTTTATAGAGAAAATAGAAAGCTCTTGATATGAGAACCACTCTGCAATTTTCTCTTGATCTAAAGACGTTCTTGTCATTTTAAAACAGTTTGTAGTGTCTTTTTTGGTAAAAGAATATTAGAGAAAACGGTAGGCAGTGGCACCAAGTGTAGACTGAAAAAGTGAGTTATGGTAACATGCTCAAATACATTAAACTCTTCTGCAAGATGGAAACAACATCTTGCAAATTTACTGTTCAAAGACTTTTCAAAGTTCACTAAATTATTCCTGATGTTTCCAAGTAGATTCACCTCATTTTTGGAGACAGAAATCTCTATTAAAAAACAACAGTTCATTTGAAAGCTGAAAAATGTAACCTCCATGTGATTTCCTGCAGTATGTAAGTTTTCTTTGGTTTGGTTTTTTGTTTGTTTTTTTTTCTGGAATATGCTGAGAAAAGGAGTGCCCACTCTTGGAGTATTCTGAATATGTTGCTATGAATCCAGCAAAGCTCATTACTTTTGAAATCAATAGGACACAACACACTTAAAGAAAAGCATGCGCTTCAGAGTTTGCTGCTTCAGGATCAGAATATTCAGCACTTTTTAAGCTGTTTTACCCTGTAGCTAAGAGTGTTTTCTTCAGAAGAAACCATAACACAATGGCTGTTTTTTATAAGATACATTTGCCCACATCTTCACTTTTTATGCCATTTTTAATTTCTGAACAGCCCAAAAAGGTATAAAAAGAGTTTTCTGCTTTTAGTATGCATGAGGCTTTTTTCACACTAATTCAATCATATTATTTAAATCTTCACAGTGGGTGAGTAAGAAAGTGTGAAATAGGTATTCTGATACCTTGCTAAAAGAGCTCTTTGAATATAAAAGGTAAATAGAGAATTCTTTTTCAGGGCACTAAATTTCATATCCTGATATTCAGAATTTCTTATGCTGCCCTATCCTCTAATTTCCCTGGCTTGTGGGAGAAGCTCGCTTTTCAGGGGGAAAAAAAAATAAAGAAGTATAAATTGCTATAAAAAGGCTAATTTAAAATGTGCATCATGAGTGAAAAGAGGAAAAAAAATCCCAAACTCAAGATTTTGCAGCCCATGTGATTTTCTTTTCTGAGGGAATTTTACCAGTCAGGGATGGAACTACAAAGATTTTTTGCTTGTTTGTTTGGGGAGGGGCTATAGCATTGAGGGCTTCCAATACAGTTTTGCCATAGACATTTCTTGACTATACTGTTCATTCATTTATTTAACTTTGTTAAATGCATCTATCCATCACTCACAGTATCCATTCACTAAAAACAATAACAATTCTATCAAATAAAAAAGAACTCCTTCCAACATCCAGGCATAATTTAGTCCTTTAACCTTTTTATCCTGCTAGGCAGAAAGTAGCAGCATCTCATTCCAGGCACTGCTTTTTTTTTTTTTTCTTATCTAGGTGGCTTGAAATGTGTCTAGCAACTTAATGGAATCAATTGAGCGTGGACAACTATAAAAATATAAAATAGCACTGAAACTTTAGATGAGTCTGTCAGTAAGTGTTAACTGTGGCTGCAGCTTTCACATTCTACACAGTCAAGAGAAATCAATAAGGATTGTACCATTTATATTGTCTTACCTAATGTTTGTTCACCATGAAGTGCCAGGCACAAGCACCATCTAGGGAATATTGATTTCTTGATGTACTGTAATTCACACACATATAAACAGCAGGAGAACCTTGTGGCTTCTCAAACCTTACTTGCGGGTTTGATATTTATACTTGTATTTCATTTGGGTCAAGCTTAGTTTAAAAAGGAAGATCAAGCAAAACTCTGCGTAAGTGTTCGCAAATAGACACGCAACCACGCTGTTGATCATATGACAAGAAAACTCATGCCAGAAAGCGCAAGAATAATCTAGCTTTACTATAATGAGTCTGAAGTAACAGAAGGAGATTGCTATGTTGTAAATCAAAATAGTACCAAGTGAGGATGCTGCAGAGTGCTCTAAGTCAGTGATCCATCAGTGGAAAGAGCTTCCTAACCTGTTTGAAATCAGCATGAAAGCTCCAGTTCCCTATGGTCAATGTCCAGAAGTGCTGACCTCTATAGAGATTATTTCCTTTAAATAATTTTAAGTGGCTTATTGTGTATTTTCTTAATTTACACTGCTTTGACTATCCTTCATATTCTGCAGTAATAAAAGTTTTTACAATATGCAAGAAAAGCAGTGCAAATAATGAATAGAAAACCAGCTCAAAAAAAAAAAGAAAAAGCAACACAGCTGTAAAACCTGCGTTGCTGAAAGCGTACACAGGCAATAGGGTCAGAAATGGAAGCAAACCAGGGACCTGCCCAATCCAAGGCCACTTTCTCCAAAGAGGTGAGAGGAGGAGAGAAGCAAGATGGGGGCAGGAGGCCGGACCTCTGCTCCACATGAGCACTGCTCAGCATGGTGTCCAGTGGACTTGGTGTAGGAGAGGAGTGGCTCCAACCACTGTGCAGCTCCCTGTCAACTTCACTTCTGCATCCAGCCCCTCTCATACACCACTACAATAACATGCAGGGTAAACGGATGATGAGTCAAGATTGCTGAGGTGGAAAGAAATGAGGTGGCTGTAAACAGTCACCCAGAGGAACCTGGGATGTTTTAAATACTCTAATTAAAATACGTACTTGACATCATTCCACGTGGAGCAGGGAGCCTAAATAGAAGACTGTAGGACAAGAACTACTAACATGAGTGTTAAAGCCACAAGAGAGACTTTGGCCCAACTTCAATCCACATTTGGTAGATGGTACAGAGATTAAGCATATACTTGCCTTAAGGGAGAGATGCAGCTCACAGGAGGTCTCTTCCTGTGGTCTCTTTGCCAGTGCTTCATTCCAAGGACTCCATGGGGAGTCCTGGATGACTGGGCAAAAGCAGAGGTAGGTGTCTCAGTTACCTTACAGGCAGAGTGAACCTGGACCTTAACCTTACTAACATTACGCCTGCACTGAGGAAGGCTGCTTAGCATTTGTGCAGCTATGCGTGTTCATAGGGTTTGTAAAACTGGAGCCTGATAGCAAAAGGCTAGTGTTATAATGAGTGACAACTTGGTCATTTGGCGTTATGTTCATTTGTTTATTTTGAGGATCTGAGCTGGCTTTCATTTCAAGGTCACCCAAGTGATGTTCCCCATTCTGTGCCTTGGAGGATGTTTACAGATATACCCAAATTGCAACACAACACACAGTGTAGCAAGACTGACAGTGTTTGCTCCGCAGTTTTAGCACCAGAATAACCTATGGAAGTACTGTTCACAGATGCACTGCGTATCCAGAGTGGAGTAGGGAAACTGTTTGTGCTGTTAGTCTCGCACAGTCATGAGCATTATGTTCATATCTAGTGTTTAAAATGAGAACAGCAACATTACACATGTCCAGATACAGAAGGAAGTTATGCATGTCAAATTTTGCAAACTTCTAGTTTGCAAATGCATCTACCATATGTGAATAAGCCAGAAAAAAGCGAAGGCCACAAATGCTATAAAGTAGCATAAATACCATAGATTGTTGTTTAGCAACCAATATAGAATGCAGGGAGAGAATATGCTGTGTATTTTGTATTAAAAGTGTATCTTTATTTGTGATTTGGCAGCAGTTCCATAGCAACTAGCCAGCTTCTAGTTATAAGCCTAAAATATGAAAAATTTACCTTCTTCCTAAAAGATAAGCTTTTCATGTTAGATGTTCTTTGTTATTTCAGAACAATATCCTTTTCGCATAGAAGTTTCAGGGATGCTTAATATGCTTTTAAGTGAGCCCCGTTCTCTCTTTTCTTCTCATTACTGATTTCTGAAAACTAGCCTGCCTAATTTTTTTCCTTGTATCACCAAAATATCTCATAAAGCTACTGTTCGCTTGTTTGTGTCATGAGACACAACAGGGTCTTTCTGAGTCTGGGTTCCTCTTTCTGCTGAGCTCCTTTCCCTTTTCTCACAATTGCTTTGGGAGTGACAGTGGGAATCCTTCATTCATGTAGGCAGGGAAGAGACTGACTAGAGACTAAAGTGTTTGTTTCATCAATTAGTCATTCTTAAGAAAATGTTTTTTGAGCTCCCTAAGAAGTTCATTGGAGTAATGGCACAAAAAAAGGCTGAAGGAAACCAAAGGCAGAGTCTCACTGGAAGGAAGAAAATCCTTCTTTGCTGGCCAAGCAAGTGTGCAAGAGGCAAGTTAGTAAATCTGCTACAACCACATACATACACCAAAAAAAAAAGAGGAGGGGAGGGGAGAAAAAGAAACATAAAGATTTGGTTTTTACCCAAACCAAGTTTGTAATTTGAAGTGACCAAGCTGAAGAGATCTTGGTCCTGATCCCTTTATCACAAGAAGTATGAGTGTTGAAGCAGACAGCAGTATGTGGTTTCTTTCTCACTGTTCCCTTCCTGGTACATGTAGCTGTAATTTAGGCCGTAAACATTTTTGCACATTCCTAAGCCAAAGTTCAAAACTTGACTTAGCATTTCAGGCCTAGAGAAGGAAGCAAAACATGGAAGCTGGATAAAGGTTTAGACATTTCCAGGAAGATGCCTCAGTAAGTGGTGCTGTGCATTAGAAGCGTAAGACAGTGGTGGGGTGGAAGAAGAATGTGGTGTGTCAGGGGCTCTGTGAAAAGTAGGAGCATGTGAGGGAACACAGGGCTTGGGAGCATTACAGAAGAAATGAGTGGTACAGCAATTGGGGGACTTTTGAACAAATCCTTGAATGAAAATGTGGGAAGGAACTGAAGCAAAACAGGGAGCAGAGATAAATACGGTGTTTTTCATATTACACTTAATATTGATTTAATCACTTGCATTTTCCAGATGAAGGGCTTTTAAACATCTGATTTTCAGTGTAGGGGAAAGGCTTCATTTGTTTGTACTGCCAGCTAACCCCATGGTTCCAGCAAGGCTAACTCCATGGATTTTCCACCCATGCTTAGTTTAATCTTCATTTCTTTCAGGCTTTTAAAATGAAAATTCCTAGAGAGAAAAATAAAAAGGCAAAAGAAATAAAAATAGGGGCATCATGTGGCCCCTCAAATCAGAATTACTCTTCTTGAATTTTGTGAACATTGAAGAAAATGCAAAATTAAGCACCTAAACCTCCCAGGTCTGGTGTCTGCATATTAATGTATATATACTGTTACTGGATGAAAGCAAAACTATGTTAGAACATCCTTTCAGTTTTATATTTATGTTGATTGTATTTTATGTGTTGCAAATAACAATCAATGTGTCCTGAGACAGTAAGTATAGAGGAAGATAACATGTAGGTAAATAGTGTTTGATCTGTGCTCACGAAGTAGATATATATTTCTAATTCTCATCACAGTTGTAGTGTCAGCTGTTTCGCTCTATATTCATTTTGCTATGAAATTTATGCCACATAATTTTTTTCCCTGGTCATAGCAGTGTTTTGTATCAAAAGATGGAGATTTTTTTCATTTTTCAGAGAAATAATGTAAACTTCTTTGATGTTCTAAACAGAAAGATTGCTATCTTACCAAAAAAACAAACAGCCGGTAGCGATAGGGTAGCTATAAGAATATGCAGACTACAACCATATTTGAAACTTTTATTGTATTTTGAGATGGTGTCATTTTTATTTTTACAGTCAGAGGCCAGCTAAATGACCACTTCTTCTCGCTGCATCTTACTGTCTCTGACATAAAAGTACATCTCAATAGCATAAAATTCTCTGTTGATTCAGAACAATGCTCACACACACACAAAAATACCACCTTTGTGTGGGCTTCCCACAGAGGCAAAATTCTGAATTTTGATGACAAGATTTTTTTCAGGGACAATACTGTAAACCTGAGTGCTCAAAGTCAAACCTAGCTCAAAATTTTATGTTGTGGCACTATGAGGCTACCTATAACAAGAAACCAAATTTTTGTGGGGTTGGATGACCTATTGCAGAAGGGTAGTGGCTGTAACCATGAAGCTACATGGAGCTGACAGTGGAGTGGGAGAGCTCTTGCATAAGAGCTTTCTCTTCTTTGAGGTTTCCCCACCTTCTATTCCTTCATTTTCCTGGACACTGACACAGTTATTCCCATTGGAAATGCAACTGGAAGTCCCTCACAAACGAGGCCACATCTATGGCGAGTGCCATCTAGAAAAGAAGTCACTGAAGAGATAATTTGTTCCTCCCAAGGGAATGAAGATTCAGCGAGGAGTGGTGGGAGGGCACTATGGCACTAGTCAACAAGTTCTGGTCTCCCTCTAGTAGAAGAAATGGATAGTTTGACCAGTTCCTATGCCAGGAATCAGAATTGATAGGGTAGGGAGCAAGTACAAACAAAATCTCTAGACGCTGATACATGATTCCTTTTATGTCTGTGTCTACCAGCAGTTACCTCATTCTTCTAAGGTTTCTCAGTCAGGCTACCTAAACCTGAGGGAAAAGCATAAACATCTTATGCAAAGTTACTTCATTGTTGCTTTTAGTTTGCAAATAAATATTTATATTAAAATATTTTTAATGTTAATTACTACTTCTGACTTCATTTCTTACTTCATTGTTCCTGTGTGTATTTACAAGATGTACATCACCTTCTGATGTATCATGGTAGCCCACAGCTTGAAAAACCCTTCCCTAGGTTCGGGGTTTTTTAAGAGTTACCAAGGCTTTCCAGCCTTCAGAAGAGTCTGTGAACTCTTCTCTGCTCAGGTAAAAATCTTCATTTAGGTGGATGATGTCTACATCTAAACTGCAAAATACAGCTATAGCTTCTAAAGCTCAGTGTATTTTCAACGACACTACAGGTAACACTTGGTTCCCTCATTATCATTAATATTCAACAAAGGAGGGCAGTGTGATTATTCATATTTTACAGAGGGAATCAAATTATGAAACTTAAATCAGTAATTTTTTTTTAACTTTTATTGTTTGTATTTTTAAGGAATAGCCTGTTTATTCTTTCATCATTTAACATTTAAAGAAATGCTCCAAAAGTTCCTCGGCACACTACTAATGCTAGCTATCAAAATCTTGGAACAATATAATAGCATAGCCTTTTAATGAAAACTAGGCATTTTAGCACTTAATATTTAACGTGCTCATAGTATTTCTTATGCATTTTAGCTTATGCTGCCTTCGATGAGCAATCTCTTCCGTGAGAACACTTTTTGTAACTGCTTCTGGTAGGAAAAGTAGAGCTGGGGGAAGTAAAAACATCTCGTCTTCTGAGCGACTCAATTCCTAATCAATACTGTGATAAAGGCTTCCACGGGAAGATAGAATGCCGTTCCTAGAAAAGCTGGTCCCCCTGCCATATTCAGCAGAAAAAGCATTTTGACAGTGCCTATTTATCAAGAGCAGGCAAGATATAGAAACTCAACGGGGTCTTGTGTCTCAGGCGTTAGGGATACCAGCCCTAGAAGGACTAAAGCATTGTGTACTAGTATGTATTGAGCCTCCTTCCAGGTGGCAAACAGCTGCACCTTTTTATAAAACTTCAAAAATAAATCTGAAGTGCTTGCTTTCAGCCGCTAAGTGTTATATTTAATTGAACCACCCTGCGAATGTTATAGCTCAGGCACCTAGAAAGATGGTGAATATTTAATATATTTGTTTTGTATTTCCACCGGCCAACAGAATAATGAAATTCCTTAACTACTTCTCTTTAACTTGCCTGAAGAAAGCACGGTATGTTGCTAAATCGCTTTTCACTGGCCCTGCCGAGAAACAACTTTAATCCTTGTTAGAAAATTGCAGAGTCTGGACCTGACAAAGAGCTCATGCCTGGCGCATTGTGAGCGCTGGGAGCGGGGCGAGGGGAGCCCTTTACAGCTGCGTGCCTCCAGCCCGCCTCAGCTGGACTATTTAGGCGAGGAGGTTTGTCAATTCCTCCCGACAATGGAGCGAGTTTTTCAGTGCCTGTAGCCGCGCCGAGCCCCGTTGGGGATCAATGCTGGCCATTCACGCTGCACCCTCTTTCATTGCTTTGGTTTGTTAATTTAAGACTAAAGGTCCGCTGAGGGGGTTTAGGGTGTTTAAGAAAGCTGATGAACTGTTTAAGAAATCTGATGAACTGAGAGCGTTTATAGCCCTGGTGTGGCAACTATTGGCACTGAGGGAGCTGTGTCCTTGTTGACCCTCTTGTTATTAAAAATGCACAAGTGCTGCGCTTCTCAATATTTCAACACTCTTTCATTGTCAATACCACCTTCTGAGCCCTTCAGCTTGTTGCTTGCTCTAAAGATCTTCTTAGATTGGGTTTGAAAACTTCACCTTAAACACTAGATTAGACTGATGTTCTGTTTTCCGTGCTCCTGTTGATTTGTTGAACCTTCCCAGGGCTGGAAAGCAAGTAGCAGCTTGATGGGGAGACAGGCTGCTAATATGATTTACCAGTCTACAGTCATGCACAATAAGTGTGAATAAATACAGGGGTCTCACAGAGTCAAGCCTAGCCTTTCCTTTTCTCTTATTTTTTACTTTAAAAGAGGTATCTCAGGAAAATGGAGTGAGTAATGCATGCCCTTACAGGAGCTGGATGAGCTATGAATAAGAAGGGGAGGGGGGGTGCAGAACAGGGAGGCAAACATATTTTTGTTAAAGTGGTTGGCTTCTGTTATGTGTTGATGTGAAAAAAAAGGATATAATAAACACTGCTTTATTCTTGCATAGATGACAGCAAAGAATATGGCAGTGATACCATATAATTGACATCTGCAAGAGTCGCATTGTCCTTTCAGTGCTATTGTTATTAGCGGGAAAGTGACTTTTTCGTACAATCAGTTTGACGGATTTTATTTTCACTTAAAAACTGTGTCATCTCAGGACCATTATCTAATCAGTGAAGCTTTTGAGTTTGCAGTAGATTCCCATAAGTCACAGTAGATGCATCCTTGCCTCTATAACATGCTCATGGTTGTCAAAATGTGTGGCCTTGGATTCAACCTCTGAGAGGCATTTGCAGCGCTGTGCATTTTAACAGGCTCCAAAAGAAGTGATGGGGGAAATATTTACTTTTCTTCTTATGAAGTCCAGCAGATTTATGTTTATGCAGCTTCAGCCTATACTAAGTGCTCAAAACTAGTGGGTATAAGGCCAATCGTGAACAGGAATCCTATCCACAAGTACCTCTAGGAGGACTCTAAAAATATACTGGATATGATTTTGATTAAAAATACTGTGACAATTCAGAATAAGAGTACATCTTTTTCTAATACAATAGCCATTGTATTTTTTCAGAACAAGGTATGTTGATAGAGTAGCAAGTACCAAAGTATCATTTCACAGTCACCGATTTAAACATTTCTACTGGAAGTTTAACATACCAAAACTAGTCAGGAAAACATGTTATATTGTTTTCATTCACAAATTTTAGTAGCAAAATTAAGTAAAAATAAATTTAAAAATAATTCCCTCCAATTTCTTAGCTTTGTTTTCAGTCCATATAATCATATCACAAGTATGCGTGGAGAGTCTAATTTTTACTGCATCCATCTTCATTTTCTGGCTGGGCTTTAAAACACATACCTCACCATAAAACTGGGACTGGGTCTATTCTCAGTGATCTGGCACCGTTCAGTGGTGTTGCTTGGGGAAACTGGTTGCAGAATTTTCCATCCTGTCTGTAGTTTGTTTGTGTGAGCAAGTTTGAGCTTTCTACTTGATACAAACCACGTACATTGTGGATATGTTACTGGATTTTTTTTAAATGGAAGAATATCATGGTTACTGAAGTAATTCTCTCTACCATGGTTATATTAAAGATTAACAACTATAAAGTCTGAGTGATAATAATTTGGCTCATCTTACTACAAATAACAATAAATATTCTGGGCAGAATGCTTCTGGGCGTATGAATTTTTATGTTTATTAGATCAGTAGAGTTCCCCAGGTGAATAAGCTCAACTGTATTTTATTTTCTAGACATCTGTATATATACAACACCTGTCATATAGTTTACAGCTGCCACTTAGTAACAACTCAGTCACATTAAAAATATTTTATAGGTACTTATAAAGAAAATCAAAACCAGCATGCATGTTTGGGGTGATATAATGTAAATAGTGTAAGAATGTCATTAAGTGATAAAAACTCGGGATTTTGTGTATACCAGATCGGTCCCACATTTTACTGAATAAATCAAACTACTTCTGGGAAATGTGCAGCTGTCTGTATTTCATGCAGTGTGTTTGTTCACTCCTGTAAAATAGTAAATTACTAGGAGAAGCTCTAAAAAATGTAAAAATCATTTATTTGCAATATTTATAATTAAAATACATTTCAATACATTAAACAAAATAATTGAAAGCCATTATTATAGGAAAATCTTAATTCAAACTTATCTTAAAACTGATAGTTCCAATTAGACTGTTTCCTGTAAGAAAAAGTATTCACATATATTTACTGTATGTCTTTAAAGCTTTTTCTGAAGATCTTACATTTCAATGAAAGAATTCTCTTTTCTTACATCCAGTAACAAGTGATTTGTTTTCATTTTTTCAATACATATTTTATTTTGTTTGTTAATGTAAAGGTGGTTAGTGAAACATATTAGATCCTTCCTCTGAAGGAGGATGTATATGATGTATACTTGCCTAACATGCATAATTTAAAAATATGGATGACATTTCCTCTCTTTGCATACCTGTGTATTTTGCAAAGACATAGGAAATTACATTAGAAAAGGATTTAAGCCTCTTCCCTGTGGGGAAAGAGACTAGGAACAGAACTGCGACACAAACTCTTTTAATCTCTCACTACTAAAATGAAAAAAAAAAAGTCCTGCCCTGAATTTTACAGGAGGGGGAGGAAAACTGCTACGGCTATGTTTAGTAAAATCTCTTTTAATCCTGTTAATGTGAAAGAGCGATTATAGTATCTATTTGGATTGGAGCGTTTTTTTACAGTAACATAGACACCAACAGCAGAGAGCTTATTCTTACCCCATCCATTTGTGGAGCTTTGAGTGAAAACATACCTATGCCTAAGACATAAAAAGGAAATAAGGTAGGCTGGAATTGTAATTAGTAATTAATGTAAAAGAAAACCTTCACATGGTTATTTTGTGAGGGGCAGAGTGGTCGTTTAATACTTAAATATAGTTTCCATTAATTTCTGGGGTTTTTTTCCTTAATAAAGAAGTTATTTAAAAGAAAAAAACAAGACAGATTCCATATTCTGTGTTTGATGCTGTTTCCTGTTTGGATTGGAAAATGTAGGCATTGCAAATTCTCTCTCAAAATAACCTTCCTGTTTTTTCTCTTGCTGTTTTAGTTGTCAGTTCTCTCATGTAATTGTATATTTAATATGCATTCTTACTGACAGATAGCAAAGTGCATAACACTATTTTGCTTGAAACTGTTGTCACTGAAAGATGAAACGGCAGTTGCTAATTCATGTAAAGAACAGTCTAGGTCAAGTTATTTGATTTCCTACTGACATGCAATTCTCTTAACAGGAAATTATATCATTGTTGACTTCAAGTGCTGATCTGTGATCATTTCAAAGTGTTTCATTACCTCTCATTACCAAATCTGTTAAATGAATACTGCAGGGTTGTTTGGTGGGTTGTGTTTTTTTTTTATCCTTCTTTCAGCAATGGTATAGCAGCTCCATGAAAGTCATATGCATGTGGCTGGCTGATAGATTAGACGTTCAGCTTCACATCTACCAGCTGAAGACCCTCATCAAGATAGTGAAGGTAAATAAAATGTGTCTGTGTTAGACTGTATAGTAAAGAGAGAGAAGTGATCAAGTATTAACGTGGATGAGTAGGGATCACCCTAAAAGTTAAAAAACGTGGAATAAAGTTGCAAACCCACATAGGTTTAGGCAGGGGTGGGTTGTTGTTTTTTTTTCACAGTTGTAGCAAATGTCAGAAGAAAAACAATTTATTCGAACCTCTGATGTTAACCATATATGCAGTAGTAATTGCCATCCATTCTGGACTCAGTGACGATTAAGATTGTTCCAAGGAATTTTAACAGATTACTGCTACCAGTACAGCAATGCTGTATGGTATTCCTAATAAATTACTGTTTGTCATATTACTGATTTTTTTGTTGTTGTTTTACCTAATAATCCCAATAGCATTCTTCCTCTATTTTTTCTGCTCTCCTAAAAAGTAACTATTTTCTTTTTTATGTGCATGTGATTACTAGGTTCAACTGGAAAACAATATTCAATATATTAGGTAACATTCTCTAGTCTTTCGTACTCCAGGAGAAGTATCAATAGAAATACCAATCCCTCCAGTTCAGTCCTCAGTCATTTACACTGGCCAATGTCAAATGCTTCCAAGCAATGTGTAAAATATCTTGCAGTAGGCAATTATGGGTTAACCCACCATAAAAGAAAGTTTCCTCCTAAATCCCCTTCAGATCTTAGTTAATGCCCTTAGGCAAGAGACAGAAAGCCATTTAGGATTTCTTTTTTCCTTTTTACTCTGTCTTGTTTAACCCTGAACATTCTTGCATCTGTATAGATGTGGAATACAGAGTACCTGTTGTCAATGGTGACCTTGATTTCTTCAAAATATTTTCTCGTGAAGTTCACGCAAAACTGAAAAGTCAGAAACTTTTTAACTGGTGGGTACCAGGATTGCAACTGCAATGTTCAGGATTCACTAGCTGAAAGAAAAAAAGACAAACTCAAAGGGAAAAAAAATGCAAGAAAGAAGTCATAATAGTGATGGCATCATGGCTCTCTGAACCACCCAAGCTTAGCTTTGCTAGTTCAGACCGTAACTGATTTCCCTGGGAATAAGATTTGGCTCTTCATTATATTATGTGCTAAAATGGTGAAAGCGGTTTGCTATTTGTGGTTTAAATTAATGGCTCTTGTGAAAGATTTAAAGCTCTTCTCAAGTGAAGGTAATCATCCTCTGGGAGAAAAAAAAAGTGTTACACCATCTAAAAATTGTATCCAGTGAGATCTAAGAGTGGGCCAACTAAATTATACCAGTTAAATATCACCCAGAGATTAAAGGAGGAGGCACTTAGGAAACTGAAGTTCAGTTGAGAGAGCAGCACTGTCAACCAGCCGTCCCTCAGCAGCCTGGCACACTGGTTAGCCGTGTTCAAAAGAAGTAGGCTCCCAGTAAGTATGGGAACACACTGGTTAGGGCTGTAGCCTTTCTGTGCCTCCACACTGGGTTTGCTTTGCACATAGGTTCCAAGTGTGTTATTCCGTGGCACCTTCTGTAGGTACAGAAGATTGAAGAAGATTATGTCAGTGATACAGATTCTGTTCAGTGTACTGAAAGACAGAAGATCTGGTCCTCCTGTGTTTTGGCGCCTGAAGACAGAACTGGTAAAACAGAAACTCAGCAAACAGGAGGCTGCAGGGATGTAAGAAACAATGATTCAAGTAGAAGATCATAAGAAGCTCTCACTGCTGCAGCCCAGCTGGGAAGAGGCATGTGGGGAGGCACAGTTCTTCCAAACTCTGCAGTGAATGGAGGCACTTTTCTGTTTGGTTTTGGGAAAAAAAAAAAAAAAAGAGAGCCTGTGTTGCCCCTGCCATCTCTTGAAAATGCTCCATAAAAGCAGTAGAAGGTCATTTTTAAGGGACATTGGATGAGTAAGCAATAGATGATTCTTTTGTGTTTGGATGCAACAAAGGTAGTGGCATTATTAAGAATGACCAGCAGAAAACGTTCCTTGTTCTCATTAAAGCCAAGACTGAGGGATGATGGTATAAAAATATCCTTAGATGTCTGAGACACATACAGAGGCGCATAACTAGAGAAGGGTCAAGGACCAGGAGGAAAGTTAGGGAGAAATGAAAAATTAAGCTTGTAAGTGAACATTATTATCCTGCAAAAGTATGTCAAGAGAAGAGCACTGACTGAACCCCAGAGTGCTGGTCTGAGAATGGGAGGAATACAATGTAAAACTGAAAGAAATTGCTGTAGGACCTGTTAACAGCATAAAAGGAAATTGAATGCACAGTGTTATCAAAAGGGAATGCAACAGTAACACTTGAAAAAGACCAGGCAGGGTACTTGCAGGAGTGTTCGAGCAAAACATAGGCTGCATCCATTGACTCTGAAGTTGACCTATGAAAGTCAAATCTTGGTTGCAGTGATTCAGACAGGGTTTAAATAATCATCATAGGTAGTGACAGAACAAATTTCTCCCAGCTGAATTTTACCCATTTTGAGAGGTGTCTTTTGCAGTTCTCTGAACTATTGAGTGAAGCGAGATCAGCTCTTCTCTTTCTCTGAGGGTTGTGCACAGTCTCCTCCAGCAGAGGAATGGGCCTGATAACCCTTAATTATTTTCCGTTTTATTTTTGACATAGTCTCTTCCATAAACACTGGGAACTTGAGGTAACTGTACACAAAATAAGAAACCAGCGAGATCAACTCGTCCTTCTTAAGCTTTTTAGCCTAACTTCAGGAAAGATTATTTCAAATATGTTACAACTTAAGGACAGAGTAGATGATTTTCCATATGTTCACTTGACCATAACAGAAATGAATAAAAAAATTTCAGTCAGAATTCTTACTTGCTAGAAAGTCAAAGAAAAAAGTCCTATCTGCTGGTTCATAGGAAAGCTGGATACCAGGGAAACAAAACTTTCTCAAGTGAGAAAAAGAAAAAGGATTTGAGTCAAATAGTTGATGACTTGGAATGCAAATTAATTGACTGAAGTAGTCAGCTGAGAAATGTTCACATTACAGAACATAGATTGTAATCTAAAATTTATTTTCTTTTTCCACATTTGGCTTTTATGTAAAGATAAAAGCAAATAAAATCATATTATGGGAAAAGAGTCAGACACATTTTCTGTAAAATGACAGAACCACCTGTAGCCAAATTCACATTTCAATATGCAGTTGGAAAAATTCTTTGTCAGTACAAATGGAAGTTACTGAGAAATCTGCATACAATTACAGAAATGTAGTAGAAAACACAATGTCTTAAAGGCATGGCCATCAAAGTGCGGTTTGTGGACTCTCTAGAGTTTATAGAAATCTCATGCAGCCCAGAAACTAAGACTGAACAGCTTTAGCCAACTCTAGATGGTAAGTCTACGTAACTGCAGGAGGAACTAAGCTGTTCCACTGGCATGCTAGAAATGACCAGTGTATAGTGGAAGCCTGTTCAAACTTGCTTGAGTCCAATTCAGGATATTTTATTTTTGCTGCAGAAAACCTACCGAGACTTCAGGTTGCAAGGTGTCCTGGAGGCAACGCTGAACAGTAAAACCTACGATACCGTTCACAGCCGTCTGACCGTAGAGGAGGCCACAGTCTCAGTCACAGATGCAGGAGGACTTCAGGGCATTACTATGAAAGACAGTGATGAAGAGGAAGGGTGATATTATTTCATCAAGCATTTGGAGTTCTAGGGTAGTGGCCTGAGGGTGGGTCTTACCTTTGGCTTGGGGTTTTTTTGATAACTTGTTCTTGTAGTTGCGTTTATAGTTTTGCCTTATGGTATAGGTGCAGAAATATAATTTGCTCCATTTTTGTAAAAAACTAGAAGCAAGATTATCAAAGGAAAAGTGCCAAGGACTTTTTGAGAACAATGGTTGTAGCATATTTTAATGTATAGCTTTGCTTAGGGCTGTAAGAACACTGGCATGGAGTTTGAGTTCCACTTGTGAGTACGTTTTGTTCCCTTTTGTTCGTTACCATTCATTCTTGTACCTCCATCAGATATTGATGTCCTGTGCAGAAAACAAAATGTGTGTCTCACTTAGAACACAACTATACAGGAAATCATTCTTGGAATAAGTCAGTGCCCTAGGTAAAAAAAAAAAAAATAGTGTATTTTCAGGATTACACTTTGTTTACCTTTATTTTTTTTGCTTAATTTTACGTTATTATGTGATGTGCATTGAAAATTTTAATCTTGGTTCTTTGTATTTTGAGGTTAGTATGTAAGTAGTAGGACTTCAAGGACAGTCAAAAACATACAAACTACTTAGAAGTGTTGTTGTGTCTACTCATTTTGCAAGTTTAAAGATATCTCATCATGTTAGATGTCAGTAAGCTTGCCATCAATGTTTCTGTTACTGTGAAAAATTTCAGGCAATAAGAACACATTTTGTCGTGACCACTTCTGTATCTACCGAAGTTTGTATAGAATTCTACAATTAAAAGATGTTTTCAGTATTTCAAACCATTTTAACTGTAGTATGATTCCTCATGAGAACAAGGTTTTTTTGAAAGATTATTATATTTGGTTCGTATAGCAATTCACTGTGAATATATATCTGCTCCACAAACCAAATCTGTAGCAAACAACTATCCAAGGACATGACACCTTAATAAAGAAAAAAGAGAAACAAAATCCCCTCACTGGCAGACCAACAAGACAGTGCCTGCTGCCCATTTTCCTGTGCCCTCAACATGAACTGGAAAGAATTCAGATGTTCATCAGTCAAAACTCACTGAACTTATGAAAAAATGTGGCTTTGGGGGGGAGATGGGGGGGGGAAGGAAACATGACTAATTCCTAGGTTTGTGTAGAAAAATGGGAAAGAAGACAGAATGGAAAAATTACATCCAAAAAAGTAAGAAAGGTTGATGAGGTCTTTGTTGAGACTTAGTGTAAGACTTGAAGGGCTTTGCTGATGCACTGTTGAGAATTTGCAAGGCTGGTGTGAAGTTTCCCTGCAAGAACAGGCCATAGGACGTCAGGGGTCTGTCATGAGCATGCGGGTCTGCAGGAACTGAGAACGAGAGCTGCAAGGAACGTCTTTTGCAGCACACTTTGAAGCTCGGCCAAACAGGGTAGGGCAAGTTACACTTCTTTCTAGCTCATCTAGGGAGAAACCTAGAGCAGCAGTTTTTTTCCTGAAGGAAACCAGCCTCCTCATCTGCACATGAGTTGAGGTGAATTCAGCAAAAAGGGAGAAATAAGAGCTGGTGGGGACAGCCGTTCTTCTCAGCAATTTGTGCTGCCTCTGAGTGCTCTCCCAGAAGTGCCCAGGTAGGCTGGGAGGGCTGGGGTGCGTTGCTCCTGCCCTGGGGTGCATGTAGCTGCAGGGAAATGTGTATTTTGGGGAGCAGCAGGGCAGGAGGCTGCTGCTGTGGGGCACACAGGGTGCACACAGCGGACTCCCCTCCATTGCTTTGCATTCACGTCACCAGCTCTGATGGGCTCTGGGCTGGAGGGAGCCTCAACAGTACTTCCCACCATTCCTAGGTTCCCAGAGGGGTTTGCTGTTTTGGGCTTTGACAGCACTAAAAGAACCACCTGTCACTTTCCCAAATCTCATCCTGGTCATACTGGTGCATGGAAGCTGGCAGCATTTGAAGGACCAGGTAGGGCTCTAGCTGAACCCCAGGCTTGGTAAGGAGTAGCCCGCCATCTTTATCTCCCTGTGTAGTGGGTCTGGCTGAGCTGGTTTTCCACATAGCAGCAGTGTTTTTGTGCTGGGAGCTAGAAGGGTGTTGATAAC
>JAVSBS010024482.1:0-24486 GCA_033124195.1 Coracias cyanogaster | reverse complement strand
CAGAAACCTGCTCCCTTGCCATGACACCAGCACCTACCATCAGCTTATGCTTGTCTGGAGTTTTGTTGTGTGCAAGTTACATCTGTGTGGGTTTGTGCCAGGGTTGTGTGTCAGTGCAACTTGATATACTGACATCATAGAAACATTATCTCACCAGTGCAGAGCGCTTACTTTCTGTGCTGCTTATTCCCCAGCTCAGCCAAAGTGGTGGCACTGGCTCACTGGAGACCCACAGGCCTTGGGGCACAGGTGTGTGGAGGAAGAGGAGGGCATTGGTGTGGCTGGGAAGGGAAAGGCAGAGCACGCTGAGCAAGTGCCCAGGGCAGGGCATACCTGTGGATGCCACAGTACCTGAAGGGCCCAAGGGTGTGCCAGGCTGAGCTGCCAAGCTCTGCCCTCTCCAGCTCTTTCACAGTAACAAACTGGAATCCAAGGAAATAAATGAGGCTGAGACTGGCGTGAAGTGGCCTCTTCTGTCCTGAAGCATCATGTGGGGCCACTGTCTCAGAATTAGCGTAAGCAAGAAACCATGACCCGGGAAAGCAACAGCTCTTCCCTATGCCTTGCTTTCTTCTGAGGCGCAGGCAATGTGCTCTTCACCCCTACCACTCAGTTCTGCTGAGAAGTGCTTTGGGATGGCTGAAAGGGCATTGTAAAACCTGTCCTGCCTTTCACCTACTCTTTTTGATAGAGCAGTGCCATAGTCTGTGCCCAGCCTTTCCCTTCCTTTTCCACCTCAGCCTCCAGCCTTTTCTTGTGCAAACGTGTGGGGTTGGAAACAACCATAATCTGCATGACAGGAGCTGTACGGCCATTCCTGGGTGACGTCGAGCATGTATGCCACAGCAGCTGATGCTAATAAGGAATGGGAAGCTGTCGTCCTTATAATTGTCCTTGTAATCCAGCAAATGGTGTACGTGTGGGGATTTCCTCTCCCTGCAATATCCCTGGTCTGCTGCACGATCACAGAGTTAAAGGACTAAACTCTTTGAGGACATATCCCACCACTGCTCGGAGATAGTTGAGCTAGATAGATGTCCAGGCTGAAAATTGCTACACCAGGGAATGCAATGCAACATATTAATGCAATGAAATCACAGGTATCTCTGGAAGTTATCCCAAAACCATTTGGACATCATGAGAGGGTTACTTCCATGCAGATGTTCCAAGGCCTCCTGTGGTAACCAGTGTGGTCATAGTAGTTTCCTGCACCAGCACCTGGATTTGACTTCTGCTCTGCAGTGTAAATCTCTTCACTATGACTTGGCTCTGCTGCCTCCTTTAACGTAATCTCCATTTTTACACCTGGTTTAGCAGTCCCCTTCCCATGATCTATCACATCACTATTATTTTCCATACTAACCATGTCTGACATTCACTTGGTATGTTTTGACAACTTTATCAGTGAGATTTGTGTACTCATTTGACCTCAGTCTGTCAAGGATGGGAGGACAGGGAGTCCTTGAACAAGTCACAGCCTTAAGAACAGAAGAGATGACTTTCTTTATGACCTCTTGCGATGTTCTGTAAGAAAGTATGGGGGAGCCTATTGTTAGGCTGAGTGCCTGTGCCAAATGCCACAGGACCTCTTGCTTTCACTGCCTTCAGCAGGCACTGCCAGAACACACACGGTACTATACCGCACAGTAATTAATTGTCTGTTTTAATGCAAGGAACCACATGCCTGTTCTTTCTCCATCCTGCTGGTAGAGTTGAGAAATGTACCCCCAGACAGCACCTGCCATCACTTTATGAACCCTAGATCATGAACTTCCCTGAAGCTGCCCTGCCTTTGCTCCTGTCAAGTCTCACCAATAAACATGCAAGAGTGGTCTGGTACCTTATGTTTCTAAAGAGATTCACAACAAAACAGGATTTAATCTATTTTTTTTCCCCAGAAAATGGCAAAATCTGAAAGAGCTAAAGACTAATGGAGACTAGTCCACTGCAAGACTATAAGACTGCCCATCCTCATATTGACACCTCCTAGACTGTGAATTCTTCAGGGCAGAGAATCCTTCTCTCTTCTAAGCTTTGTAAAGCAAGGCAGGCTTTTGTGGTGCTAGGTGAGACTAGGACACCTAGTCACAAAGCGTTTAGCCAGGTAAGCCTTCTGCATGGCTGCCACAAGTGCTTTTCAATTCCAGAAAAATTACTGAGCATGGTCTTCAGGGCTTAGCCCATGAATTGTGATTTCTCACAGCACACATGGATCCTGAGGTTATTTGAACTAAAATCATGTCAGGGAGGTCTCTACTCCTGCGTGTGCTCCTAGTGGGACAATGGTCCTCATGGCTGCAGCTCTCATATGATTGCAACTGGCTGCACAGAAAACAATTATGGATGAGGCCTGAGCTGTCTGGCCTCATGGCTGCCTTCCTGCGTTTGTTAACCATCTGTATACAATTGGATGGATGGAATGTGCTAACAAACATATTCCCCTGCACCAGGCTTGTCCTACCACTTACATCAGTACATACTGTAACCAGGGCATATCAGCTGAGTCAGATAAAGGCCTCAAGTGTGAGACTGTCTCCAACCAGCACATGCTGAGATGCATCTGTACCTCAGCCCTGCACAGAAGAACTTGGGGATGGAATATAAGGCGTTTTCCTATAGCCATCCTGTGCAAGGCTACCTTGCAAGGGAAGCTCCTGGCTAAGGCTATGTGTGTTTACATTTTCCTAAATCACCATGAGACACTAGAGAAGATGTAAGACAAGGCAAAATTGTCCAGGTGCCCTGGAAGGGGAAAGCCAGCAGAACTAGCTGCGATGTGGTGCAGCCTACAATGCACATGAGCTTGGTTTTGGTCTGGGAGACATAGTACCCTCTTTTCTCAAGCCCACTGGCAATTTTCCAGGCTGTCAGTGAGGGTTATACAAATCTCACACAGAGTGTCCGTACCAAGCACATTATCCCATACCTACTGCTAGGCTGTCCTGGAAAAGGTTCCCATTAATTCTTTTTCCCTCCCTCTGATGACACATTTTCTAAACCACAAAGATGCTTTCATCTGGACAACATCAGGAGTCATGCTATGCTGTGGGTTTTCTCTTTAAAAAACTCTTGGCAATTATGCACACTGCCAGCTATGCCTCCACTGGGGACCACTGCTCAGACATTCTCCAAATGGGTCAAGTGCTTTTGTACAGCTCTGGACCTTTTTTCTTACTGTGACCTTCATCCACAGAGGTTTTGCTTGTCCTTGACTCTTGGCTGCTTTGGACAGCTGCAGCTGGTGGCATACTTGAGTCTACACCATCCATGTATACAGGAATTTGACCTGACCTGAGCCTCACACTGCTGCCTCCTTCCTCGTGCTCCTCCTCAGCAGCCAAGCAAGCACACAGAGCTTTTGCAATGTGGCGCTCCCGTTTCATGACCCACATGGATCAAACACAATTGGGCAGACTGATCTATGATTCATGGGAAAGTTGCCTCTGACTTAGGGTTCAGGGCAGGAGAAAGACTAGTTTAATCTTGTGTGTGATGATCCAGTGTCACACACACCATGTGTCACAGAAGTAATATTTGGAGGTCTGCTTATTTAAATGGAGAATTTGGCTTCAGCTGACCTGGGTTTAGTCATGTTGCTGCCTGAAGGGCCACTGCTTTGGCTTTTGATTCCAGTTTTTGGAGCAGATGGTGTATGGGAAGTTGTGTGTTAGCTTCCTGTCTGTTTCTGCCTGCAGCTGGATGTTGTCCTGGAATATCCTTTTGGTGATAACCATGAGGCACCAGCAGAGCCAAACCATTCTGCCTGGCAGCCTGGCTGGGAAGGTTCTCACTTCTATCCAGCAAGAATATTGGAGAGGCTGTTTAAAGACAGCAGAAGTAATCTGTTCCAGGCTGCCCACAGGGCAGCCTTGTGGGAGCCAAAATGGGTTTCAGGCACAGAAAACACAGCTTTTCACAGTTTTATTCTTGACCTTGCTGGAAAGAAGGTCAAGTTTTCAGCTGCCACCAGCTGCTGAGTGCTCTGAAAGAGTACAATTGATTGTGTTCATTCATTTCCCTGTGGACAGTCATCCATGCAAAAGCCACCACCAGCTACATCTACAACCAGGCTACGTGACAACAGTCCTGGGACTCCTGATGACAGGAGGTTACCTGAGCACCGCAGGGTGTGGTGTGCCTCAACACGTCTTTTAGGGGCATGCCAGGGCCCTCTGTGCCTATTAGAGGTCTCGGAGCCGGGGAGCAGCTCCCTGCCTGGGCTGGTGTCCAAGAAACCTGCCTGACCCCTTACCTTTATCATAGGCTGTCAGGTGTCAATCAAAGGACACTCCTAACCCGGACTTCAGCTCCCTCTCTGACAGCATGCAGTTGCTTCATGTGTTGCTAATCCTACAGGACCTCTCCTCTTCCCACCTCTCTTTTTTCTCCTCTCTCCCCACCTGCTCTTTTCTACAGCTCTGTGTAGAGGCAAAGTCACCAAATTTTCTTTCTGCCATCCATTGAGTGCCTTCTCACACTCCAAAACATATCTCCTCTTTTTTTTTTTTCTGACTTCTAAAGGGTTGCAGTTTCTCCACGCCCAGTTGCTTTCCCACCGCCTGCTCCCCTGCCTCTCGGGGCTGTGCTCAGCAACAGGTGGGAGCCATGCAGAGTGTTTGTCTCCCATCAGGTGTAGCAGATATTCCCGTCATTTCTGCCCAACTCCACTGCCAGTAATAAGGATGTAAATAATGCATGAGCTGATGCTAGAGGAGGCTCAGATATACACAGCTGGGAGTTATTATGTCAGGCTGTGCTCTAAGGTTGGTGAAAAGAGTCACTTTACAAATACTCGGGATTTTTGCATTGGCTTCCCACGAACTTTCATCTGAGGGTGCTCACGAGATAACATCTTAATTAGTCACAGTCCTTCATTTCCGTTTCTGCTTTGCTCCACCTTGTTGGTTAAATAGCTGAGGTCTCCCTGGAGCAGAGTCACAGCAAAGCCTGTGGGAGGTGGGTGATAATTTTTCACTGCAGGAGGGCAAGCAGAAACATTTCAGGTAAAAGGGGAGGACTGTTCCCATCTCTTTGTCTCTCCCCTCACCCAGAGGTGCCCTGAATTATACGGCCAAAACCATCCCCACCTTGAGGCGTGTGGAGGGGTTCCTCCCTCCGATGCCTGCAGGATGGAGTAAGTTCACCCGAGGCAGGATGTTAGCCCTGGGGAAACGAAGCAGCCATTTCCTGTGCCTTATTTTCAAATTTTCATGTGATGTAAAATGACGGGCAAATCAGGCACAACACAAAGCAAATTGTCTCCAAAGCTATCAAAATCGTTGCGTTTGGACACTTTTGTGTTCAGCTATTACAAGCAGGCTCTTCTAAATCTTTTCCTGTCTGTCTTCATGTTACTGCGTGCTCGCTGAGACACATCAAAAGCCTTGCAATGCTCCTTTTTTTCTCCTGCACAAGAGACACCTGTGCCTCTCACTGCCACACGCTGGGCTGTTTCTAGCACACTTGACATAACCAAGTCAAATGCTTTTTCTGCTGCTTCTGAGCTTGTGCATCGCGAAAACATTTATGCAGGTGAGTGTTCTGTTCACAGCCCAGGGGGGCCAGGCAGGCTGCAAGGCAGCACAGCCCAAAAGCAAGGAGCTCAGGTCAGGAAGGCTTTGGTTTCCAAATCATCTTACCAGGGATGAGTCAACCCCGAGGCAGGCTTGTGCTTAAACGGAGGGACACTGCCATGAAATTTCCATCCTTCCCAGGTTGGAAACTGCAGGCAGCCAGGATGAATGTCAGAAGATTAAAGGCAGTGGAAACGCCAAGTTGCCAGGCTGTTTTAAGATTATAAAGAATGTTTTAAGGTTATAAAGAAGGTATTTCAGGAACAGAGGAGGCTGAAAGGCCCATCCTTCCAGCTGGTCCCTGTTCTCCCCAGAAATGGGATGGAGTATGGGGGACAAAGCAGGATTCCTTGCCTCAGGACACTGCTTTTTATGTGGGAGCAGAGGTTGAGGTTGAGGGTGCCCATGGGGGCAGGGAACAAGGCCTTGAACCATGTGGTGTGGCTTGAGCACAGCACTTGTCTCATTCATGGCCCATCATAGCCTGCTGGGGTCTTGGTGAAGGCATCCTGCACTGTGATGTGGGGAAAGACTATTGCAATGCTCAAAATTAAGGTGAGGCATCCAGCATTTACTTTAGCTTTTTGGGTTATGTCACTTTGGGTGACACTTTCTAACTATTTTTCATCTCATCTTCTTGTACATGATTTCTGTCCTCCATGATGTTGCTTTGTTCCTAGTGGTAGCTACAGGATGTTGTTCTCTCAAGAACCATAACTAAATGCAGTGTCTTCATTTAAATTCACCTTCCTTTAGGTGGATTGAGTCATTGGTACTCATGTTATGCTGTTCTTCACTAGAGTATCGAGTGCAGGCTTACGTCAGCACTGACTCAGGACCCAGGAAGGACAGTGTCCACAACAGAGGGGACGCAGCCCAGCAGTGCTTCTCTCCCCAAACACAGACACTATCTTTTACCAGTGTGAGGGCAGGGTGGGCAGAAGGAACCTAGGTGTCTCTCATGATGGCTCTGCAAAGGAATGTCCATTTTCTTCAGCTTTGCAAGAGGGAGAGGTTTCTGGCCTGGTGATCCGCATCCAGGCTACCTCTTACCACTTTGGAGGTGTCAGTTTCCCACAGGAGGGCATTGCCTGGGGAAAAAAAATAAAAATCAAGACCAATAAAAGAAAAACAGTTGGCAAGATTATGACATGCCAGTGCCCAAAGCCCAGGTGGGAGCAGAGCACACCAGCAAGCAGAGTTCTGACAGTCACTCACAGAGGTAAAATGAGAAGCCCCACAGCTTGGGGAGCCTGGAGGTCCACCTGTGGCTTGAAGCTGGGCATATGAGAACAGGAGAGAGATTTCAGAAAGATGAGAACTACAGGGAGTGCTGCTGGCCTTCGGTTTGGCTGGTTTTCCTCTGTGTCCCTTAGGGGACACTGTGTTACACCATCTCAGCAGCAACAGGCATTACCTGAATCCTATTTATCTGTGGTCATTAAAAATCCCTTTTTAACATTGACGGGAAGAGCAATGGTCTTTCCAGCACCCTGCAGTTACGTTTCATTTAGTGGCATACTCTTTTTGGCTGAAGGATTTTCAAAGGTGTTTAAAATAGTTCTACAACCAGCACTCCCGCAGCTTTCCTGGGCAATGAGCACCAGATTATTGCATTGTGAATATTTGGAAATCCCGGCAGGGATCCTTTCTAGGTTTCCTCTGCTCCACGGTGCTGCAGTAAGCATTCCCAGCTGCATCCGTGGATGCCGTCACTTCCCTCTCCCATTTGCTGACATATGGAATGAATAGCTAGCAGCTTTATTGACATTTCTATACAGGGTACAACTTTCATATAAAAAAGATACTCAGGCATCCAATTTAGCTGCAAGTTCACCTCTGTCATACAGACCCTAGACCTGCAATTCTGAAATGTACTGTCATAACAAACACTAGACATTTTTCAGTATAGATACTAAGAACTTCAAGTATTCCCACACACTTCTCTGTCATCCTTTTCAGGTCTTTATTTTCTGTTACAGCACATTTTGAGTCTGAAGCAATACAGCCTATCAGTAGTAAAGCACTTGGATGGCTTCTACATCAATGCTCAAGAAAGCAGTACCAAAATTGGGGAATAAGGGAGGGGAGTTGAAAGAGAGGAGGCTTTTTATTTCATTTAATGATGTATACTAATACTTGCGATGTCAGAAGATGAAAGAACATCTACATCTGGAGGAGAAAAGGAAATATTTGTAGTTCCATTTTCAAATCCTAAAGCTTGTGAAGTGACAAATGGTGTTTATCCTATCTGGAAAAAATGTTATTCTTAATTGTAATACTGTCACTGTTGCCAGCTCTCACAGCTTCGGTGCGTGGCTCATGACAAATGGTATCTTTTCAAGCCCTGTTTTGATTATATAGGAATCTCAACAATGCTTTTTTTTTAAACTTGAAAGTATACTCAAGACCAGAACTTGAAGGTAGAAAAAGTGGAAGACAGAGAATTCACCATATTATGACTTTTTAAAATCTCATATTTTTTAAGGAAGTGTGAACATTTCTTCTTAGTTTTCAGTTTTTCAAGTTAGTAATACCATGCTTCGGAAGAGGAAGGCGCAATATATAGATGTACACACAGGCAGATACATGTCACTTCATTTGTTGCTTCAATGGCTCTCTGCAGAGAATATCCTTTGGGTGTGCATTTTCATATTTATACATGAAAGCCTTGTATTTTTACACCTAATGGACCCTTACATGTATAGAAAATCCAGGAATATGTAATTATACTTCTGTTTGTTCACCTGGTTAAGTTTCCTGGACTAATCTGGGAAGACACATGCCATAATACCCCGAAGAGTATTCATAGCATAAGATCACAAGGAGAAACGTTTCCTGGAAGACATCTATTAATGTGGTTAAAAAAGCAAAAAAGAACCCCCAAAAATCAGCTCTTGTCTCATCAGACACTAGATCAAGATACAGAAAAACTAGAAAAGAAGAAAGCTTCCAGGAGGTATTTTTCTGCTGGTGAAGATTGGTGGAAACATGCAGATGAATCCAATGCTTAGATAGAGGCAGTTGGTGCATATATTTCACCATATGTATTTTTATTGGACATCAAAGACCATTAAAAAGGGGAACTGCCCATCTCATAGTTTCCTGGAATTGCTGGGCACTCACTCACGTGCAGAGCAGCAATGCTTCTTAGGTACTGAGCCACCACTGTCTGTCACAGTGCATCACTTTTCAGAAACAAGGGGATGATGCATGATCAGGAGAGGACCTTTCTGTCCCCTGGACAGCTACAGCCAGCTTTGCCCTGTCATGGTTGGCCGGAGAGAATGCAGTTGTAGGATGCAGGAATGTCTGACTGTGGGGTTTTGTGTTGAAATAGATCTCAGTCCAATCTGAGTAAACATTTTAATGCTTAGCCCTAGAAAGAAGTTGTCAAGATGATGGTTTCACATGCTGGAATTAGACTATTTCTTGCAAATATTAGCCTGACTTGTTCCTTTGAATGTGGAGGAGCCTCGCCACAGGGGAATGCAGACTTTATAGTCACGCTGGCACTCTTCCTGTGACAAACTAAAAGCAAAAGGAACAAATGCGGGGAGCTAAAGCCAGAGAGAGAGGAGGTGAGCTATGGGAGCAGCTGGTGGAGTTGGACAGGGGACAGACTCTGTTTCTGTCACCTGAGCTCCTGCTGGATGCTCCTTCAGAGAAGGGACAGGTATCCATAGGAGCTGAGGTTTGCCCATGGACACCTTTGTGGGAGCATAACCTGTGGGATGCTTTTGACAGATTGGCTGGGTTTTGCCCTTTGTTTTCTCCCTGCCAGTCTGGGAGCCCATATTCTGCCAATGTGCTGAGCACCCTCAGCTCTTTCTACTGGCTGTAGTTGAGGGTATCCTGTCATTGATGAGAGGTACTGTACTGCATCCTTGGACCAAGATCAACAGCTCCCCGTACTATGGCTCCAAGATGAAGCTTTTGATGCTTCTCCCTCTTGGAAGGTCACTGCTGAGATGGCTCTCATTTCCATCTATGAAGAGCTTTGAGATCCTTGCTTAGACTATGCTGTGAAAGCATGACACCTTGTAGACAATGGTGCCTTGGCGGAAAATTCAACAAGAGCCTAGCCAGAGGAAGCTTTTGGAGCTACTGTGAAGGACAGCCTCAGACATCCTGCCTCGTGCCCAGTGGCAGGGAGCATGTGAGTGAGCTCAGCCCCCAGGCACTGGCAGACTGCTAGGGCAGGTATCCATCTGGGCTATCCCTTATATTCTGGGGTCAAAAGGAGCCAAATTATCAAGATGACAGATTATTTAAACTGCCTGGTCTCACTCATCTCATTCCAACAGAAGGACATTTGGGAGCACCAGCAGCTCAGCACATTGAAGAGACAGCACTCTCCACTAGACATGAGCAGCAGGAACTATTATTTGGTTTGAAGATGGCAGAGTGCCACACACCTTTCTAGAAACAGCCATGGGATATGTAGAGGATGGGGCAACTAATTTCCTTCTGGGATTTGAACAAAAGCTTGGTGGTGGCTGTGTTTACCAGGCAAATGTTTACTATGAACTAGACAACACCAGTTCTACAAAGACCACAGAGCTACTGCCAAAATGCGAGGGTGCTGGGACACTGCTGATGTGTGGGATTCAGACCAACACCCTTCGTGGCACTGGCAGTCCCTCAATCCACAGAAAAAATATCAAAACCATCCATGCATCCCCCTCTCAAGTCAGTTCCTCTTTCCTGCCCATGCTGGCAAGCAGGGGAGGTGGGGAAGGGTGAATGGCATGACTGGTTAGACAACACATGAAAGGAAGACTGTGCAAAGTGGCAACATGAAGGTAGGGCATGGCCTTACTGCCAGAGGCACTATGCTCCCAGCTTCTGCCCAAGAAGAGCAGCTCCTTTTCTCCATACATTCAGGGTATTGCACTGGAAGAAGCTGAGGCCATAGTTCTGTAATGTCTCTGGGTACAGCTTTGCTGCTGCTCAGCCCTGGGCCTTTGCTCTTCAGTGATGGCTTCCCATGTACATGGATCTGTCGCAGATGAAAATCGGCAGGTCTAAGGACAGAATAGGTGTCAGAGCTTGGGCTGTACCTCATGTTCCCAGCAGATCCCATCCATATCTAGAGCAATGCATAGAAATCAGTAGATTTCCTTTGGATTTACACCAGAATAGGAAAGCAAAAGCTCCTGAGAAGTTCATGTTCCCAGAAAAGCTGGGATGTACTTTGGTACAAAGCACACCTGCCCTTTTCTCTGGCCTCTTTCTTTAGAATGACTCACACAGATTTCTGCTTGCGGTCGTCTTCGATCACTCCAGTGAGTCTGCTGTGATTCAGCTGTTCTTATTTTGAACTCCCTCAGAGCATTCCATCAATCCCAACTTACCAAGGTTGCAAACTAATGAAAACAACATGATAGAATTTCCAGAGATGCTTGATATGCTTGATGCTCAGCCACCTTTCTCTGCTGAATCGTCATGCAGCATCTCTGCAGGAACGTGATTAACACTAACTCTGGTGGGACAGCAGGCATGGGGATGTTTGCCACCATCTCCAGTGAACGGTTTGCATTCCAACCAAGTCTTTTTTACCACATATTATGAAGAAAATATGACATGCTACACACACAGAGAAATAGTTGGGAATATTACCAGTGGGCCAGATGGTATAGGGCTGTCACTGTTGGCCCTGAGAATCATGGCTTTCTGCTTAAAAGAAAATGGCCTCTTTGAAATACGAATATGAAAAATCAGGAAAGGTAAAACATTCAGCATCTCCAAAGATGTTCAGTACGTGGAGAAGATGTGGCAGAAACTCCTCTGCTTAGACCTGGAAAATAGAGAGAGGCTCACATCTAGAACCTCAAGTAGAAGCTTGAGTGGAGAAATAGATATGAAGGGGATCCTGAGAAGAGCAGTAACAGCATAAATAGATACTTGAACTGGGCAACAAGCTGCTTTAACCGGGGAGAGATGAAGGAAAAGAAAAAAAACAGGGTTTGTTGATTAGAAAGTTCCACTGTGTTTAGCAAAGGGCTGAAGAAAGTATGGGATGAGGAAAGACTTGTTTTGGGGAAGGTTGCTGACTGAGCTGTGATGTTCTTGTAAAAAAACTATTCTTGGGCTTGCGCAAGTATTGGGAGGCAGTTTCTAAAAATTCCAGGGAAAAGGGAAACCAAAGTAGCAAGATCTAGTGAAATCTCTTTTCTTGCTTTTGTGAGCAATAACAACTCCAGTTACAACTGAAGATTATTTGCGTTCAAGATTCAGCATGCTACCTTTTAATTTCCAGTGAGAGAATTTCCAGTGCACATCTGTGAATGATCTAAGAAGTCCTACTGCAAAAAACAGGAAAGATGAATGATGACATTAACCAGTAAAACAAAACAAGGCAAAAAAATCCAAAGACAACAAAAAAAAATTCTGTTTGGAAGGAAACTCAAAACAAAGGGTTTTTTTCCCCCTTTTAAAATATATTATAAAGAACGTAAAGGGCATACATATAATTTCTTTTCCTTTGGGACACAATTGCAAACCACATAATGGCAAAAGACACTCAAAACAAGTTGGCCAGAAGAGTGGAGCAAATGCCTGACTCTAATAGAAATGCCTCAGCCCTGTTGCTGGACCTCTGCTTCTGCCCAAGTAAAAGGCCCAGCACTACTGCACACTCACAGACTGATCAGTCCTTGGCTCAAGAATGACAGAGCGAAAACTTGACTTCCTGCAGAACATAGGATGTTGCTTAGCCATCTGCAGAACCTCCTAGGCACAGGGGGTGGTGAGATCAGAGGAACAATCCTGATCCCTGTGGCAACAAGTTCCTTTGGAGGGATACCAACACCATCAACAAAACCTTTGGCTTCCTGGAAACAATTTTCTTTTTAGCAAGTTATTCCCCCACTGCCAGGTGATCATATTTCACGAGACAAAGAAACAGCAAAAATGATCAGTGAGTTTTATGTACCAGTCTTCTCTGCTGAAGACGTAGGGAGAGCCCCAAGCCTGACATATTCTCAATAGCAATTCATCAGAAGAGTTAGACCAATCTGAATTGAATTCACAGGACATATAAGACCAAACAGATAACCTGGAGATCAGTAAACTAGCAGAACAAGGCACCATTTACATGATAGTTCACATGTGAAGCTGCAGAACTGCTGGCCAGAGTGTGTAAACTGTCATTACATATGGCTTCTGTGCTGGAGGAGGGCAGAGTTGCCAGTGTAGCTCCCAGCCAGAAGGAAGCTTTCCCTGCTACGACAGCAGAACCAAAAGACCATTGTACACATGCAGAAACATGATGTCAAGGGAAGCAGTCAATACGATTTCTGTAAGGGACAATCCTGCTTCACCAGTCTGCTGGAAGTCCATGGGGGTTGTAACAAGTACATAGATAAATCAACAAAGACTATGAAGATATGAAGTTGCCATGGACTGGATAAAAGGTCCTTTTGTGTTTTGAAAGTGGAAAGGAAGGGTTAGGGCTCAACAGTGACTTTTCAGGATGGAGAAAATGTAGCAACAGAACCCCTAGGAATCTGTTCTGCGTCTGGTATTATTCAACATCTTTAGCAGCAGAGTAAGGGTGCGTGTCATGGGAGGCCCAGGTTTGCGGTCAACAGCAAGACCATTTGTCTGGTGAAATGCTGAACTGTTAGTGGAGGACTTAACAAAACCAAGAGAAGGGGCAGAAATGTGGCACATGAGCTTCAGTGTACACAAAGGTACATCATACGGCTGCTCCAGCTTAGTGCAGCCGCATCTGGGGCAGTGCGTGTGGTTCTAGTCTCTGCACCTGAAGAAGGATACAGCAGGTTAGGGAGGGGAAGCTGCAAAGGCCAAGGGGATCAGCTTCCTTACGGGGAGAGACTGGAAATCCAGGATTGTTCACATTAGGGAGGAGATGGCTGGGACATTACCAAGTGGTACATAAAATTCACTGAGCATTTCTGCTGTTTCCTTGTCTTCCCCAAGTGTCCTTTTACATATTTGTCATCAAACTAATTGGCTTCCTGGTTTTGCTATATAAAGAACTATTTACTATCAGTCTTTGCAAGGCTCAACTCACATTCTTTTTCTAGCCTTTTAAATTTCTGATGTATGGTTGAGTTGCCATATTTTATGGGCTTTCCTGTTCTCCTAATTTGGGTAAGATTTCCATTTTTTAAACATTAGCTTATTGCACGATTAGCTTATTGTGATGGCATCCTTAATGTTCCTATTGAGCTGTGAAATGGCCTTTTTGGACCATAAAAATTTTCTTTTCAAATTGTGGCACAACTGTTACTTGGGCATTTAATTTAGTATTCTTTAACATCTAGGCTGCCTGTTTCCTTCTTGCTTTTTTGGACTCGACTCCTCTCCTCTCCTCTCCTCTCCTCTCCTCTCCTCTCCTCTCCTCTCCTTTCTAGCTCTCTTTCTGTCTTTCCAAATGTGAGAAGATCCAACTGTGGGTAACTCAAATTCCCTACTCTTACAACCTGCCCTAAACATACACAGTCTTTAATGTCACTTAGCAGTTCACAGATCTGTTGAGGTTGGAAGACACCTCATCAACTCATCCCTCCTCAAAGGAGGGTCAGCCACAGCAAGTTGCTTAGGGCTGTGTTCAGTTGGGTTTTCAGTATCTCCAAGGATGGAGGCTTCACAGCCTCTCTGGCAAACTGTTAAAACACCTGCACAGTAAGACTTTTTTTTCTCACATTTAAATGGAATTCCCTGTATTTCAGTTTGTGCCCATTGTAGAGATGAGTTTGGCTCCATCTTCTTTTCCTTGGCTTGCTCAGAAAGCATTCAGGTAAGAGAAAGAGTTAGCAACCTGCTAATTGAATCATAGAACATCTTGGGTTGGAAGGGACCATTAAAGGTGATCTAGTCCAACCCCCCTGCAGTGAGAAGGGACATCTACAACTAGATCAGGTTGCCCACAGCCCTGTCCAACCTGACCTGGAATGTTTCCAGGGATGGGGTATCTACCACCACTCTGGGAAACCTGTTCCAGTGTTTCACCACCCTCATCGTAAAAAAATGTCTTCCTTATACCTAGTCTAACTCTACCCTCTTTTAGTATAAAACCATGACCCCTTGTCCTGTCGCAACAGGCCTTACTGAAAAGTCTGTCCCCATCTTTCTTATAAGTCCCCTTTAAGTAATTGAAGTGATGGAGTTCTCAGAGAGCTCAGCACTGCCTGGTCAGGTTTCTATTTCATGACAGAACTTTTCCTTGTTAGGATTTCCTCTGTTTAGTACTCTTGAGACTGCATTTAGAGTACTGTGTCCAGTTTGGGGCCCTTAGTAAAAGAAAGACATTGACAAATTGGAGAGAGTCCAGTAGAAGGTCACCAAGATGGTCACAGTGCTGCAGCACACACGGTGGGAGGAGGGACTGAGAAAACTGGGTTTAACCCTAGGGAAGAGAAGGCTGAGAGAGGGTTTTCAAGCTGCCTACATCTACCTAATAGGGAGTTACAGCAAAGACTGAGTTACATGCTTCTTGGACAGGCATAGCAAAGGGAGAATAGATGTGGTTACAAGTTGCAAGAGACATTCCAGCTGGATGTATGGAAAAAAATTTAGCCAGAGCACATAACCAGTGGAACAGGTTACCCAGAAAGGTAGTGAGATCTTCATATGTGGAGATACTCAACAACTGACTGAACTAGGCCTTGAGGAACATGAAGTACCTCTGAAATTATTTATGCTTTGAGCAGTAATTCTTCCTCCACCCTCAGCTGTCGGCATACCTTTCCCTGAAAGCTCACCTATAACTTATGGCAAGGTAGTTGCCTTCTCTGGGCATAAGCATTTGTGAGTGCCAGGCTTCGTTGGCAGTCGGTGCAGAGAGCACATTTAGTGATACAGGTCTCTGGTAATAGAACAAGTCTGGCATCTTGTAGTGCCTCACACTGCCCGGAAACATAAAGCTGAGTGCCCTCCAGGGCAGTGACAGCAAGTCCAAGATGAATAACTCTTCCACTGCAGAGCAAGATGGAAAAGATTCCAGAACAAACATGAAGACACTGCTCCTTTGCAGGCGAACTAATCCCTGCTTTTTCTGTCCTTTCATGTAATCCACCCACCACAGAAAGTTGCTAACTAGGACTTGGAAAATAAAATGTGCATTAAATGAATAGGTTTGGCAGAGAGAACATCTGTTTGTAACTTCTTGTTCTCTACATATGATAATGGTTATGGATTAGTGTGCAGAACACTGAACTTGTTTACAGCTCCTAGGAACTGTATGTTTTGAATCATTAATAAGGAGTGCTTTTAAATGCAGAATTTCTCATCAGTATGAGTGTTGCTGTTTTTCCACTCCCTAAAAAGGTGCAATTCAGTTTGTAAATTAAATATCAGAGAGACTCATTTAATGTCGCTCTTTCAGCAGCCACAGAGATCAACATTTTTATTATCACAGTCTGTTCTACTCACTATGTTCATATTCATGATAGTTACACAGCAAAACCAGAACCATTTCCACATGATCTCTAAAAGATATTCCAGGTTTAATTTGACGTGACACCAAAGGAAGTAGGAAATGTTTACTGGCAGGAGGTGGATCTGCCAGTTTAAAACAAAACTGGGAAACAAAGAACCTAAAATGAAATTATCCCTTGCTCAGAATATTTCTCTATTTACAGTGCTTTCTCCTTACAGCAGAGTAGTCCCCTCTGAGGGAGATGGGCTAACCAGAAGATTAATGAAGAGGACTCTGCATCTAATGCTCTGCCTTAACAAGTTTTCCATGATCTAATTCTCACCTTACTCAGTTCAGATGCTTTCTTCTCTCCTTGCTTTTCACTTTACTCTTTAGACAACCTATTCTGTTGTGGGGACATTGCCTTTAAAAGCAATAAAAAGAACATTTTAGTAGAAGTATGTATGTGTAAATCCCAGCTAATCATTACACTGACTTCAGCTCTGGCTAGTGTTAAACGCATATTTGTAGAGCTGTGGATTTGCTGAGCTCACTACATACAGTACATGGCATTTGCTTATTTCTCCCTGTCATTTTCATGCAACATTGCCCCTGCCTTGATGCTTATTTTCTCTAGATTGCAACATGAGCCCCTCAAATGCCGGCATTCCCGTGTGTGACTGGGAGGTCTGCATTCCAGCTCCCCATCTGAAGCCTGTCAGATCTGGGAGTGGGAATAGTCCATGACATATTCCAGTAGGAATGCCTTTTAAAAAGAGGTTTTTTGGCAACGTTCCAAGCACAGCAAGTGTGGGACGGGGATCTGATTTCACCTCTAATGCAAGACAGACACATGTGAAAACTTCTCTACCAGAGAAGAGATTGCAACAATAGTTAAAAGTCGTAATTAGTTTTCTGGTGTTATCTGATTTTGATAAGTGTACGCATGCACCACACCCACACATAACCACACGCACGCTCTGTCGTAGCTGAACTAACCCAAAGGGAATCGGTAGTGTGCTTTTTCAGGTGTCAGAAAGATACTCAAAATGACTTTGGGATGGCTGGGCAAGTTTCTCAGACAAGACGACAAGAAAAAAAATGTTTAATTGCTAGAAAGTTCACGTGACTGTATTTTGGATTTTTTATTACTACTTTCTCCAGAGGAGAATTTGAGGGGGGAGATTCTAGCTGTGATATGCTCTGGTCTCTGAGGAAGCAAGGCCAGGCCCACTGCCCAGCAGGATGACCCCCTCCAAGACAACCTTTAAGCCAGGTTCCTGTGAGAGAACATTTTTCACAAAGCAACTGGCCCATCTCTACTCACCATTTCTTGAGAAAGACCTACCATAAATAAGCCTGGGACATAATATTCACCTCTACTAGCTACTAAAAATCAGTTGATCCACAGAGACATTTGCTTCACATCATCCTTCACCTGCTAATCCCTCTGAGCCCTCAGGTGCTCCCTGCCTGTTGCTGTACCCCCCAAGCACGTCACCTCTCCCCTTGCCAACACCCTCTGTGGTCCATGGGTGTCATTACCTTAGCCTATCAAAATTATTAAGAGTAAACTGATCTCAAAGCCGTCATTCCCAACCAGTACCATGAAAACTGCAGCTTCTGTCTCAGACCTATATAAAAAAGGTTGTTTACCCAAATAGTTATTTATAGTTTTTGAGGGGATAGGTTGGTCTCATGAAAAAATAGACCTACAATCCTTTCCTTGCCTGTGTCCTTAGACTTTAAGAGCTATTACAGTTGTAAGTAACACTAGGGGCTGGCCACAGCCACTTCGCATAGTTGCAGAAAGGCTCAGGCTCCCTTCTGGAACCAAATCACTCAAACAAAGGCAAAGTGGCTCCCTTGCTATCTCTGGTGGGTTGTGTGAATGTAAAAGACATGCAGACACAGCAGAGAGAAAAAGATAGCAACAAAGTACAGACAAACATAGAAGTCTTAATAGCAGGAAAAATCTCGCCACCCTAGTACAGACTTTTGCCTGAAAGATAATGTCTTTGTTCCCAGCTCCAAGATGCTGTCACTCCTGTTTCATTTCTTCTACCCTAAAAGAAACAGACTTCTTCAAAGCACATGCTTTGTAAGTGAAAGGGATTGCATTAAAAAACCTGTTTATTGTTATTTTTTCTTCTTAACAGAAACTGCATGCAGGGTCCTTCCTTTCAGCCAACAGCTTGTCAGAAAGCAGCAATAGTATGCTGAAGGAGTTTGATGTGTTACCTTCTCCCTGTTAGCCATTATTGATCCAAAGGAAGGAGAAGCCAGTTGTGCTGGATGGATGCTGGAGCAGCTGATCAGAGGCTGTATTGGACCTGATCTTTGATTTGAGCTTTGATAGCTTTGTAGATAAACGTTCCAAGACACTGTTAAGGGGTCCCCATATAGGATACAGCCTGTGGTGGTTATAAGCCTGAGAGGTCGTCTAAAAAGATTACATCTAACTCCTCCTCTATGGAGAGTTACACAGTAAGAAAAATTACAAACTTAAAAAGATGAAAACATTCCAACCCATCTTCAAAAAACAAGACCACACATAAAAATGTTATAATCCAGTCATTAATATTTTAAAAAGCTCAAGAGGATTTCCATCCAAAACCTCAGGAAGGATAATCCATCCAGGTGGACCTCAAATTGTTGGACAGGTATATCTACTTACAGGTACAAAATGTAAAAGCACGTGATAGGGTTGTTTTGCTAATGAGAAATTCTGAAACTTCAGAAGCTAAACACCTTTAATACGACCATCTCCTCCAATTCAGAACACTCAATAATCTAGAAATACCATTAAGAACCTCAACTATCTTAAACAGTGCTCTGCTCTTCACTGTATTACGCTGTTTTTAACTCTGGTGAAGACCCCAGCATTATAGAGACATGAAACAAGGCCACAGGAGAGGATAACTGTGTGTAACACCAGCCCCTGATGACAGCTACCACAGGAGCATCGCTGGCTGCTTAAATGTAAGGTGCCATGGCAGCTGGGTGCCCGACCCTGTCCCCTCTTCCCGAGCTGTAAGAAACCCTTGTTATTTGGTTGTGGTTGGGGACTTCTCATGCCCGTTGCCACAGGCTTATCAGAAATACTGGTCTTATCACCATTAAATAGAATGATTTATTAGGGTTCAGAGTTTAACAGCTAACAACCCCTTGTCAAATTGTGCATAATGTCTCGCGTACAATGTCTTTCTAAATCAAAGCTTATTAAAAGGGAAAGACGAATTGAAAATACCAGGGTGATGAAAAGCAAATGAAACCCCTTTCACTTAGTCACCTCTCCAAATGCGTCAGGCACCACATTTTCTGTCGCCAGCCCTAGCAGGCAGATCTAGAGCAGGCATCTTTTCCGACCACACACTGGATGCTGAGTATAAACACGAGATAAGAGCCGCTCCACGCCTGAGCCGCTGCGTCACTGCGCTGTGCAGCCTCCGCTTCCAGCCCGCGGCCGAGAGCTGAGGGGCAACGGATGGAGCCTGCTGGGGAGCAGGGCTGCGCAGCTGGGGCTGGGGCCTGTGCTGAACTCTTGAAGACAAAAGGCTTTCCTGCACACGAGGAGCATTTTGAAAGCTCCCTCTCATGGCCTGAGAGCTCGGAGGCTTGGTAAACAGGCTTTTCTAAAGCTATTTAAAAGCTTTCCTTGCCTGATTCCAACACAGTGGCCCTGTTCAGGAAAGCAGCGTTTTGCTCTGGAGTTACGTCCTGGCTTTCGGTGTGGCAAAGCATTTTCTGAGAAAAACTGTGTGAGCAGTCTAGCAGGGACATCCTTGCCCTCTGCACCAAGAGCAGGTGCAGGGTGGGGTGCGAATGGCTGGGACAGGAGACAAAGAACCAGGAAGGGGAGTGGGACCCAGGGGTCAAAGCAAGGATCCAGGATCTGTGTTTGAGCAGAACCAGAATCAAGACAGCAAGCGTGTTGTTACAAAAGGCTCCCTGGGATTCCCACGGCAGCTGTGGGAAGCCAAGCGCCCTTAGATTTCTTGGGAACTCCCCAGCGTGCCTGTGATGACAAAGGGCAGCTTTAAGCCTCCTTGGTCCTCACCCAAGTGCCAGCCAGCTACAAGTCAGGATTGTCAGTTTTTGACCATCCAATCCATTCAGCATAACCTTCCCTGTACTCAGTAAGCAATTTGGGAACTGGATAAAAGGTCTTTATTACTTTCAAGACAACATAGTGTAACATTGACAGCTAACACACAGCACAGGAGCATGGCTTTTGCTGATCCACATGCTCTCCCCAAATGCTCTGTAATTACCAGCAGCATAAAAATAACTCCCTCTTGGTTCTCATTTTGCTGTCACCATTATCCACAGTACGACCGTGCCCACATCTGGATGGCTGGGGATAAGTATTACTCTATTGCAGTAGTGCTCAGGGGCCAGGAACTTGCTGTGGTGGGCACTGGTCACCCAGGCAGGGGCAATGCCCACCCTGAAGAGCTCAAGACTGCAATGGAAGATTAAAATGGAACAATAAAATATCAATTTTTCAGCTGAATGCAGTCTGGATTCAACTGAAGGAGAGGCAATAAGAATCACAAGGGCCAGTTCTTCCTCCACATTCACCTCTTCAGAGGTGGACAACAGGATACTGTCTAGAACACTGTCATGCAGAGGAGAGCATTTTCCAGCTGTAAACAACCATCTCTGGTGAAAAGGTTAGTAAAGAAGCAGCCAGCAAAGAGCTGATGCGATATTTGGGGCAGATTTAAGTCCCTTTGTACCGTTTGAATTATGCAAGGAAGATAACAGCACAGTCTTTATCACTGAAAGTCTGCTCCAAAACTGTAGTTACCACTTCCCCTCTTGCCACACATGAAAGCACCACAGTCACAAGATCCCTGATGACCATGTGAGCTGAAAGCCTAATGTCTCATTCTTGTTTGGTTTTTTTTTTCTGTGGGAAGTCCCCGCTCAGATTAAATACATCATTACTGTGTGAGACACAAAAGCAAAGCTCTATCATTTATGAGTATAATCTGTCCTGGGACATACTTCACATTTCGGAGGTGTTAATCCCCAAATACTATCCAACTTCTTTGTCTTCACAATTTCCCTCCTGTTCAGAAATAACAGTGGTTGTAATGTGAGTGAGTTTTGTCTTTACTTTTTGTTCTAAAGTTGCTGTGTGGTCACTGCAGGGGTCCTATATTTCTAATAATTCCAATAATTTCTAACCAAATTATTTTCCCTGCAAAAATGCGTCACTTACCCTTTTCAGAGTACTTTTCCTGATAAAGTATATACTGTGCCAGGGAAAGTGGAGGGAGACTAGCACTTTCTGACCTGAAGATCAGGGTGATCTTGGGTGAAAGAGCTCCAGGTTCAGGTTCAATTTCTATTTGATTACCAGAAAAAATAGTTAGTTTTTTCTCATGTCTTTTTAGAGAAACCCAAATCAGACAAAACATAGAAAGGCCTTGGTGTTGACCCACTAAAAGAATTTGTACATTAATCCAGCTGAGATCAGATGGCTCAGGACCTTGTCCAGTTGAGTTTTGAATGTCTGCTGGGATGGAAATGACAAAGCTTCTCTGGGCAGCCTGTTCTAGTGGTGAAATACCCTCACTGTGAAAATTATCTTCCTAACATCTGAATGAATTTCGCTTGCTGTAGTCTGTGCCCATTACCTTTCATCCTATTGGTGTGCACCACATGGAAGAGTCTGACTCCTATTACTAAGCTGTGGAGAGCAAAACCAACTCCCCTTGACCTTCTCATCACAGGACTGGATAAACCCTGCTCTGACTGCCTCTCTTCAAACATCATGTGTTCCTATCCCCTAACTATCCTGGTGACTCTCTGCTGGTCTTACTCCAGTTTGTCAATCCATTTCTTGAACTGGGGAACCCTAGGGTGGACGTGGTTCTCCAGCAGTAGTTTCACAAGTGTGGAATAAAAGAGAAGAATGACCTCTCTTGACCTCCTGGCTACACCTTTGATAATACAGCTCAGCACATGGTTGGCCTTTGCCATAGTGGCATATTGCCACCACACGTTCAGCTTGAGGTCCACCAGAACACTCAGGTCCCTTTCTGAAAAGCTGGTTGCTAGACAGTTGGCCATACCGAACTGTTGCACAAGGTTATTCCATCCCATTGGAGGACTTGGCATTTGCCTTTGCTGATTGTCGTGAGGTTCCCGTCAGTCTATTCCTCTTACTGTCAGAGTCCCTCTAAATAGCAGCCTTGCCCCCCAGCCTATCAACCACATCCCTGCAATTTGGTATCATCCATGGGTTCCTTTTGTTAATAGAGGCATTAAACAGTAATACAGATATTTGTAAGATGCTTTGAGAGGTGCATCCCCTGTTTAAAAAACAACATAATAAATTTGGGCAGAAATATATTTGATAACATTTTCTGAGTGCTTGACTTTGCAAATTAAATGAGTTTTTGCTTACATAACTTTATATTTATACCACGTGGGAAATGTTGACTTGGGGCTCAAACACTTTTAATGGTGGGGGTTTTTTAGGGTTTTTTTTGTTATGTTCTTTTCTTATAGATGCTTCAAAATTCCATGGTTTAATGATGCCGCAGGAATAACTGTGAGTGATTGTTCCTAATGAATCTCACTAACTGCAACTATAGCAATCAATACTTTCAATGTCCTAATTTTCCATAAGACTGCTGTGTGCTGTAGTGGATGTGGTGGTTATTCAGGTTTCTCTCCATTTGCCTGTGTAGTTCCATGCCTGTGGTACCTCTGTGCTACCTGTGGTCCATGACGATAGCCCATCCAGCTGCAGCAGGCACTACCCTCCCCTCTTCCCATTGCATTGGCAATGGCAGGAGCAGCATGGCTGACTTGAGGACCATGCCAATCTCTCCCTCTATTCCTTCCCTTCTCACATTAGGCCAGGCCACCCTTGCAACGGCAAAAATTAGTTTCACTTGCCGTGCTGAGAAACTTTGAACTAGATTTGAACAGATGACGATTTTACTTCACAACCATGATTCATGTGGGAATGAATCCTTCCCTCGAGGAAAGGCTTTTTGCAAAGAAACTGAAGAAAGCTTATTGATAAAGTTCAGGGGACCTTTACTGTGCCAAAAAGGCAGACAGGGCTTTTGGTAACACTGTTAGTTGTTGTCTTCCAAGGAGAAAACGCCTGCTTCTGAAGAAGAGGCTTTTGTGCTGGAGGACTAGCCATAGGCTTTTGGGGCAGGTTTGGATGGCGGAAAGCCCTGCATGTCACACAGACATACATAAAGAAGCTCGCTTGCTGAATAGGTCAAACACAGTAGAGTCAGTGCAGCTTGACTGCCTGTCGGGACTGAGTCTCACCAGTTCTGAGCTACCCCAGAACTGCAGGCCCATAGCAGGCGCTGGTTTGGAGATGTATACTGAAATTTTTGTTTTGTTTCTGCTTGGGCAATGAGAAGAGCTTAATTAGCTCTACTTAGCTTTCTAACAAGCAAAATTAGGGAACTAGTCAAGGTCTTAGGAGGCAGGAGAAGGAAATAGTACACAAATTCACAGAAGAGCTATTTAGAGAAAAAATTCTGTATCTTCCCACACAGCAACTGCTGAAGCTACTCAGCCTGCTAAGTTGCTTTGACTATCTGGATGAAGACAGGCATTATCTGAGGAAGTGAAGTTTGAGCAAAAATAGCAGGAAGCGGAGTCGAGAGAGACTGATGCTTTTTTTTTTTAAATGTCCATTGGAAAGCATGAACACACGGCAACAGTGACACAACAAACCCCACTGCACAGATGTTGGGCACAGTGCTCAAGGCATTACTAGAATGCACTCAAAGATGATGGGGATGTGGCTGGTCATAAAAGCCCACATAGAATTAATGCTTTTTAAAATTTGGCTTTGCTGTAAGCTCCGATGGGTGTATCTTAGGGTAGAAATTATTTTCTTGCTTTTATCATTGATCTTACAACATACATTGGGACAGAGAGACCCAAGACAGCTATGGTTTATGGTGTTTTTCCTCTGTGAGGACAATCACCATAGTAAGCTGTGTACCTGACAGCTGGACAGTATGAGTGATTGTTATTATTTAATGCTAATATTTTTGTGATATTTAAAAAAACCCCATAAATTAAAAATGAAGGGCATGCTTTAGAAGAAATCCCAAACCTGATTGCTACTTAACTATCCATAGACAGGAAACAGATTGAAGGAGCTTTTGGGGTGGAAAATGACAATTGTCCATACAGCATAATGATATATGCGCATGCTTGTCAGAGAATAAGGAATACTGAGGTCAGCTCAAAGGGTCTGTGGCTTTCCTTCTGTCTAGCATGAAAAGTGGCAACTCTGGTCGGGAACACTGCCATCTAAAGAAAATGTCTTGCTGGCTCCTGCAGACTATGGCTCAAATTCCTGTAATGTCAGTTGGTATGTCTCCAGAAATAATTTACTTCCTGATGCACTTCTTGAAGATATAAGACACCCATTATTATTACGAAGTGTGGTGGGTCTGGCTGAGCTGGTTTTCCACATAGCAGCAGTGTTTTGTGCTGGGAGCTAGAAGGGTGTTGATAACA
>JAVSBS010024481.1:21717-38902 GCA_033124195.1 Coracias cyanogaster | reverse complement strand
GAGAAGGTCAGTGACTACTGATGAAACGTGCTAGTTATCTAAACGTGGGCAAGACTGCATTGTGTCATAGTTCCTTCGTTCTGATGACCTCATACCAGTGTGTGAGGAACAGCTGAATCTCCTTGAGTTCTTCAGTAGGTGAACCACTTGTTTTAGATTGTCTGCTTCTGGGTACTGAGGGGTCATTATGTATAGACTAGAGATGGTGACCCAGTATAGATACATTTGATGTGGCAGACCAGTTAACAGATGGCTCTTTTAATTTAAAAAGCAAAATATTTCAGCACATCTACTTCTGTGATACATGCTTGTGTAATGTAAGCCTCTATAACTGAGCCTTGAAACACTAAGGGTTTGCAGATTCCTGTATTTGAGGACTATGTGGGGAAGATCACCTCCTGTAATGCATTTTATTTTGACCCTTCTCAGCCCAAAGAATCTATCATTCTGGTTACCTGCCTAAGGTAGGGCTTTCTGTCTAAAGCCAGGAGAACCTTAATCTGAGTAATTTTTGTTAGTCTAATTTGTCTGATCCTTACATTAATTTTGGAAAGTTAATTTTTTCTCTATCTGTGAAACTCATGAAGGTTCTCATCTCATAGAACCACAAGTCTTCTAGGGCTACATGTACATGTTTAACTCATGCCCTGTCGTTTGGTAAGTAAATGAGACTTTTCAATGGGATATCTTGCCCGTAAATTTGTGTGAAACCTTTTAAGTTCATGTCCTAGAGACCACTGCAAAATTTTCAGTCATTCCTTGCTTTTGGTTGGTTTTTGTTCTGGCTTTGCAAAATGGTAACTTTCTAGTCTATGGCCAGGCTCCTTTTACCCTATCGGAAAAGCCTTTTTTTCTTTCCTCATGTGGGAGTTCTGTAACTTATGCTGAATTCAAAGCTACTCCGCACTTACCCTAAATTCTGAGAGCATCGGAGTGAATGTTGCTGCAGGAAGCCCACCACTGTAAGAGCTTGATTACATTCACTTACTGTAAAAAGCTGTGGAGGTGAAAGACTGACATACATACTTTTGTAAAGGCATCTTTACTCTTGGTTAGGAATGAGAGAGTGTACTGCTCTTCTGAGGCTCTGTATTCACAGTTCCAGAGCACAACTTTACTTTGGTTTTAAAATAAAATGTACGGAGCACTCAGTTCCTAAATATAATTCAAAGGGGTCAACTTATTTGTGAATATCACTGGAATTTGTTCCTGTTAGTCGTGTTGATTTGTCCAGAGCTGAGAAAATGACTGTATAAACAAATTGGAGTGGGTGGTAGGATGAGGCTGAAGGCGCTTTTTGTTGAAGACAGTGTCTCAGTTACCAAGGGTCATCTGAATTTACCGTAACGGATTTGTCATGTGCCAAGATATCTCAGTTGTGCATTAGTTATCTATAAAATGACCCACTGCATCTCATGATAGGCTTAAATTAATCTGACCTTGCCATTGAAATCTGTTCTCCAGTGTTAAGCCTGAAATTTCTTTCACTTGCTTCCACTGTCTTGGCCTTTCTTGTGAGTTAACCTCTGCTCCTGTTGATACTGGCAGCCTCGCTAAATGATTGCAAACCTTCCTGTATATCACTTACCGTGAATAATTCTTAATGACGTCTGTGGAATGAGTAGCAGGTATAGACCATGCATTCTGGGTCAGATGATAGTGAAGAAAAGGCCTGTATAACATGAGCCCAGTCCTGTTCCAGAGGGCCAGCCTTCTCCCTCCCTGGCCCCTGAATGTACATGGCCACTTTGCAGAACATCTCATCCCGCTATTTTCTACAATTCATTATGTAGTTCTGGGCTTCCACATTACTGCTTAGAACACACTCTAAATGTCGGGAATTTCCAAACCTTTTATTCATTGTTTAATCTGCTCCCATTTTGTGGGGGTGGAGCACTTGCCTTCAGCGCACGTTAAGTACACAGTCAAGTCATTGGATAGGTACCTGGAAAAGCGCAGGCTGTGACAAATCTTCACACATGCTTAGGCAAGGTTCTCACTTCCCTTCCTGTTGTTTTTCTGTGCATTACTGTCTGGCAGACTGCATGCAAGTCTGCGTTATTGATGGAGATTTTGAGTGTAGACATCAAAACAAGCAGGTCTAATGCTGCAGTGCTTTGAGAATCTTGGTTTCTGTTGTTCTGCAGGAGGTATGATGGCTGACAAAGGAACAGTGGTCACTGGAGTCCACACTTCAAAAATCGTTTGATTTTTCAAATAGGAATTGAACCAAAATCCTGAAGTGTCCACTTAAGAAATGAGAAGATTAAGAGGATAAGGTTCTGGGTGGGGAGATGCTGTTTCAGGCTGTGTCCTGAACAACTTCCTCAGGTGCAAAATGGCCACAATGAAATGCACTTTCAGTCAAGTACATTGGAATCTTCACAAGAAGAGCGATGTAAGAATGTTGTTTCTAAGGCTCTAGCTGCTTGGAGCTAGCCTGCAGGCCTTCAGATCTCATTTGTTACAGAGCTCACTAGCCATCTGAGGCTGGATTTCAAGCATGCATGAGGTGAATGTTAAAATAAGCCCTGGAATAACTTTAGAAGTGCAGTTTCCCCATATCCACAGACCTGAAAGCATTGGCTGACTGAGATTTTTCAGGTCCATCTGAATCAGAAATGTATCATACTTTAGAGATTTTTTTTTTTGTCTACTTGGCCCTGCATTTTTGTATCGCAGCCTCACTTGTTTCTGTTTAAGGAATGACTTCTGGAGAGTCTTCTGACATCTTTGTAGTTGTCAGGGAGCTCTGGATTGCCTCAGAAATTAAAAGGAAAATCAGGTGGGAAGGTGAAGGAGCTTTCCATGTTAACATTCCTGGGAGAGACTGAAAGTGATGCAAAAATGGTGTAGTTCCCATCCCCTCCAGGTGTTGCTTGCCAAAGGCCGTTACACAAACTTGCAATACCACTTTTTGTGTGGAATCTGATGTTAAGAGGATGTCTCTTCATAGCTCTTCTTGCAGGACTAGTTACCATAAAATAACTTAAAAGAAGCTCCTCCCTTGCCTTTTCTCCCCTTCAACATGTCCCCCCCAGCTTGTTATTCCAGATTTCCTAGTGCCCTTAGATGAGAACAGTTTTTTCTGGAAGTTTTCTTTGCCTTCAACCAAAAGCATGCAATTTGTGTTCTATTTGTTTAAAAAAAAAAAGCAAGGAATGGAGCCTAAGGAAACAACGGAAGCGTGCAGTTGAGGTGCCTGGAAGAAGCTATATAGCCTGCAGAGGAGAAAGTGAAAACCAACAACATTTGGAATGTGTTCTGTGCTGGGGTTTAGTGGGATTGCTGCAAGGACCAAGCGAAATACATTCTGCTTGATTTGGTGTTGAGGATGTGACCACGCTGGATTGTGCAGAGGTAGCTGGCTGTGAGCGGAGCTGAAGATAGCTTGGCAGATGGCTGGAACTGCCAGAGAGATGGGCATAAACTCTGCCAGCTTTGGTGCGAGTCTTTGCTAAAGATGGGCTGTACCAGCTGTTGTAGTGCCCACTTCGCTGGCCTCCGGTGTGTGGATTTGGGGGTTTGTTTGTGGAGGTTTTGTTTACACTTAGAAACCACTTAGTGGATTTTGTTTCTGGACCATCCTTTGTTAAATAACTTAGTAGGGTTTTTGTCTCCTACAGTATAAAGTGACCTATCCCACTTCTTTCTTCCCCTCCTGTGAGTTTAGACAGATTCCAAATGAAGCGAGGTTATTGAAGTAATGTTATTTATTGACTAACAAAGTACTAAAGTCCGCAGTAGGGTGGGGAACAAAGCAGAGCTGTACTTTGACATTTATTGGATTAGGCCCTGGAGACTTGCTACCCTGTAACCAGTCCATTAGTTAGTGTTTGTGTTTGCAACTGCCCTGTATTTGACAAAATGAGGATGGATTGAGTGATTCCCAGACCCTTTCCTGCTAATGAGGGAGGAGATTCATTAATTTAAGAAATTAGTTTGAATGTCTGGCAGAAAAAAAATCCAGCCTTCTCTAAGTTGCCAAGGGTAAGCGTGTTTTTCTTGTTTGCAGTGCGCATGTGTGGCCGTCGCTTTCACCAGCTCAGTTCCTGTCTTATGGTGGGGTGCTGGAATAAAGACCCATGTGAGAAGCCACCATGCTTTTGCTTCTGTTCAAGGTCCTTACTGTGGTGAATTAGTGTTGCTAGCTGTGCAAATCCTGATGAAAATCTTTGCCCAGCCCTAGGTCCAGAACAGTGACTGAGCTTTCAAAAAAGTCCACAAGATGATCTTTATAGACAACGGCGTTAGAGTGCGCACACAATGTTTTTATAATCAACTCACTTCTAGGAGTATTTATCGGAAGTGAAGCGTGAATTGCAAACCAGAGAATTCAGTGCTCCCCAACTCAACTCTTTGTCATAGAAGACACTTAAATATAGATCAATTATTAATCTTAAAGCAGCATGTGACCCTAAGGACCATGCATCTAATAGATGAGATTGGAGCTGTTCAAAGGAGCATGTACTCTACTCTTAATTGCAGAGTAAGTTGGGCACCTACACTTATTTAAAATCCATGGTGTGAAATTTCTGAAGCAATCCAAGTACCAAGAGATCCTCCCCAGGTCTGTCATCCTCTGTTGGTGCTCGGAATTGGTGTTTTGTGCTCTCTGCTCATCACCTTTCTCCCTGTCACTGAGGGTCATTCCATTATTTTTATGTCCTTCTATTATCTCTAGTTTTGAAATCTGTCATGACTGGCTTCTACTTTGTGTAAAACTTTCAGGAAAGTCAAACCTTTGGAAGTGGTGTCTATTTGTGGAGTATTTGCACAATGTTATGAGGAGGGAGCTATGGTGTAGTTAAAGATAATAGTCTTGATTTCTGTTTGCAGAACTTCAATATTAGATTGTCCTACCTCTGCAGTTTCCATTGAATGGGTTTGTGTACTCTTCTCCCAGAGCTGTGGTGTTAGCTCAGGGTTTTTACTGTGTCTGTATGTGCTTGATATTCTCCGGTGGTAGGAAGCCTGCCTGTTGGCTTTCAGTTGTCAGACACAGCCAAAGTTTTGTCCTTTTCCAGTTATGCAGAGTAGGTTCGAGAAGGGAAATCAGGGTGCAGATCAGATACTGTAGTGTGTACATACCTTGCCTTGCTGGGAGCTTTGGCCATTTTCTATTGGAAAATGTAGTTGCCCATGTTGTTTAACCAGTGTTCCAGATCTATTCTGTGCATCTGAAAGGTTTTCATTTACTCTGGCTTTTTCATATTGTTCTGTTTGAGGTTATATATACATTTCTGCTATACAACTTTTTGTCTTAGTAATGATACAAGTGGTGGAAAACAGCAATAAATATGTGCTGAAAGATGGCTGGAATAAGACTGTCAAAAAATGCCAGAGATCTTCCTCTCCCCATTCCTTCTCTGAGGCTTTTTGTTTTTCATGGTTTATAGTGTGAAACTTGTAGTTTCAAAGTACTTCTGAGCCAAGCTATTGGATGAGATGTAGAGCTTTGCCTAATAAGTTCCCTTTGCTCTTCTAATAAAGATTTCCAATTCTCCTTTGCTAATAAGAAATGCAAATGTTCTTAAAAAGCAGGAGACTGCTGTGTGCTGTGTTTCTGTTGTCATTTCAGATCGGTCTGGGAACTTGGTAGCAGCAAGCACTGATTATGAAACTAAGATGGGGTTTTGGCAACTTGGGCTGAACAGGAAAGAGGATTACAAACAAATCTATCCCCTATATATTGAAACTGCTGCAGATTTCAAGTCTTGTTTCGTAAATGCTAAAGGCATATGGCATGGTCAATATAAGCCTGAAGTACATTATTTGGATTTAATAATGTCTCCTTACATAAGGAGTATCCAGTTACATCATGCATCAAAAACGCAGAGCTCTCCTGCATGTGCAGGAGTGGGTGAGGAAAAGCTGACAACTGAGTTGTCCTTTTTACAGTGGGATGACTGTGTTCTGGGTGTAAGGTGAAGGCATCAGGCTGCCAGAAAGATGTCTGATGTCCTCTTTTCTTTATTTGCCTTCTCTGCGCTCCCCCTTATTTTTAACGGAACTCCTTGCCAGAGAGCTCTGTACCACATGCTGCCTTGTTCTGTGTGCTCTGTCCCTTGGGAAAAAGAATGTTGTATCACACCCTAAGGTGTGGGCTTACCCCCGTGCTCCGTAGGACTGAAACAGACTTCTTTCATTTTGCAGCTGCTTTGGATGTGAAGTAACATGCCTGGGCGTGCAAGTTATCTCCAATGGAATTGCCCAGTGAATGGAGCTGCATTCTTTAAAATGAGCAGCGTGTCACAGTGAACCGCAGTAGAGTATAAAGGCAAATCCCAAGTCTCCAATTAAAATGCTTTAAAGTATTTATTTCCTCCTCCTAATTTGATCTTTATTCCTGTTTGATCTGCTTCCTGATCAAACTGTTCAGGTTTAAGTGATGACATATTTTTTTATGTTTCATCCACATTATCAGCGTGTCTGCTCTGCAAGGATATCTGAGCTTGTCTGAGTCCTGGTGGGTGCCACACAATATCTCCCTGAACACAAAAACAGGTCTTTTGGGGTTAAACTTTAAATATGCCAGTGATAGAAAAATGGCTAAAGGATTGTTAATGGTGTACAAAGCTTTTTTTTTGTCTGTAAGTGATATCTATCCTGCCTCTAGGGCTTTCAGCCCTGTTTTCTAGGCGATATGGAACCTCACACAATACTCAGGTAGGGCTCTAAACCTGAGCAGGCCGTTGAGATCTTGTTCATGTGATCTGAACAGCTTCAATTGTGACTTCTCTCAGTGAGCAGTACTGTTCTCAGAGGCCACAGTTTCCTAGTATAACAGAGGAGAAATGTTTTCAGAAAATGTAGCGGATATTTTTATCACACGATCTTCACAAATTTTCCAGGAAAGCCAACTGAGCTTCTTTCATTTAGTTTAGTAGGAAGTCTGACCCCTGAATCTTGTTCTGAGGTGCTTACTTGAAATCCTGCTCTGTTTTTAAGGACTGTGTGCTTTTCTGTTGGCTGCCTAGGACTTGTGGGGATATTCAGCTTGCTGTTTTGGGGGGAGGGACTGGGCTTTTTTTTAAACAATACAGGTATGCTTAAAAGAAGAGGGGAAGAGAGGGATGTCACAGCCTCCTGCATGAAAACAGAAGACACTTAGATCAGCTGAGTCACAATAGATTCACTTTCAGATCAGAAAAAAGTAAAGAATGTGAATTGGACATGACTCAACAATAAAATATTCATTGAGCCACATCCTCATACAATGTACAGTCTTGCAACTCATCTGTTTTCACTGAAGTGAAGCCAGTATGTACCAGCAGGAACATCTGTGCACATTAAGTCTTCCTTGCTCTCATGGATATGTTCTTTGGTGTGTAATGAGTCAGTGATTGAACTTCCTACAAAGGAAATGACCTCTCAAAAAAACCCCTAAAGCAAAGAGGTGAGAGATTCTGGCAAAATAACTACCAACCAGCTCAACTTTCTAACAAGTAAATGGATGGATCTTGTCTCAGTGTGGAAACGGCTCCATCTGTCCCATGAACTGTCTTCATGGGTTAATCTCAGGGTTCAACACTTGATGCACATGTACCAGAAACTACACTTTGTGGCTAGTGGCTATAAAATTGTGGTTAGGAGAAGTTAGCCAGGTGACCAAAGCAGACAGATAACTCTCCTGCTGTGAGACAGTGCCTGTGGAATTTAGAAGTACTTGCTTGGAGTGTGCAGTGGAGTAGCTCCAGAAATGCCATTGAGTGCAGTGTGGGCTTTTTTTAGTGGCCACAGATTACTTCACTCCTGAGATGCCTTCTAACATCTGGTTTTGGTTCTCTCAAAGTTTTGAATGTTGTTATGAATGCTTACCTTTTTTCTGGTGTTGCAGAAGACACAGCTTATGTGTAGGAGCAAGTAATCCTATGAGGTGAAGAGCTGTGGCTGGACTTCAGATAGCATCAGAATCACAAATGTGCCTCAAAGGGTCTAGTGAAAAGTATATACAGGATAGAAAAGCTTAGAATGAGCCTTGGCAAGTCAGCTCTGTATGTAAATATACATTTGGTATTCATTTGGGGATGCATAAAATGAATGCAGGGAGATGTAGGGATTGGTTTTGCTCCATCTAAAGCAGAGTGTTTGCTCTGTGTTCTTTTAATTCTGCATGTGCCAGACAATGACAAAGAGGTACAATTGCAGAGACAGATGATAGCATGTACAGGGATGTATACCTGGGGGCACGGGGACAGGGAGCATCTTTGATAACCTGTTACTTCCCTCCCCTTTCAATCCAGTTAGTTTGAAATCTGTCTAAAGCTTCTGATTCTGGTTTTGGTGACTCTAGCTGTGCTCTGTAATAAATGCTTTTTGCCAAATGAATTTCACGTTCTATGCCCTAAACTATTTCAGAGCCACAGGCTATCCTTTGAGAGATTTCCTGCTTAAATATGGAAACAAGTGCTTCTAATGATACTGAATTTCTGCAGGGTTAGTATTGCTAAGCATGACTGTCCTGTATGTGAAGTGGCTACGCATTTGGCTCTGTGCATGGGTATTACTTCATTGACTGACATGATCCTTCTCAACAGATTTTTGATTTAGAGAATGGAGAAAGTGGCACTTGGTGGAAAGATAGTCATAGAGAGGAAGTTACTTCCCAAAAGCTGAATAAGAGGTCAAAGACGAGAGGTACAAACCGGGTTCAAACTGGCAGGTGCTGTAACAGGGACATCTTAGTGATTTTTTTTTTTGCTATGAATGTCTCAAGCCCCCTCTGTTTCTACTCACTGTAAATTAATAGTGATGCCTCACTGCCCTCTCTCTTTTAAAATAATGTCAAACTGGATCTGTGCTTTCACAACAAAACATGTTAGGGCAATGTTTCGGAGCTCAACTTGTAATTACAAACTGAAGGAGACTCCCATAGATTCAGTTACCAGCGCAAGGTAGGATCCCAGGTTTCTGTCTTGTGTGATTGCTGTTCTGGAGTGAGCCTGTGGCTTCTTTCTGAGGAAGGTCTCCATCTGAAAGTGCTGGAAGGGTGAGTCTTCTGTAGCCAGTGGGCGGGAGATGGGTAAGAAAAGGGAAGGAGAATCCAGACAGCGATGAAGAGATACAGTATGGAGACAGTAAGAGGAGAAGAGAGCTTTAAAGGGTAGGAGAGGGCAGTGAATGAACAAGCCAACATCACAGCAGATAGTTCTGAGCTGCCCGTTGGGAATATGGCTGATACATTCTCTTATGTTGTAGAATGATTAGGTTTATGTGTATACATTATATATATGTGTGTATCTATCAGTATGTGTGTGTATGTCTGTATATATACATATAAATCAAACTCCACATGAATAGTTTGGCTTCTGGGGAAGCTGCTGCTGGCAAAAGCAGTTTTCTGTGATGGGGTGAGGGAAGAGTCAGAGCCTTCTGTTATGTGGGGAGCTATCTGGGTATCAGCAACTGCTGAGGTCAGTTCCTTGTATGTCTAGTTATGTTCCTGTAGTAAATATTGTAAAATAAACAGTTAAAGCAACTTCCACTGTTTAAAAAATTGCCTTCCCCAGGTTTGCAACATGCAAGAGATCCTGGGAAGATAACACTGAATACTTGTAACCACCTTGCTCCTGCGAAGGGCCATCATATCCATTCTGCAGAGACAGAGCTCAGCGGCAGTTCTTCCTCCACACTGGTACTATAAATTCACTTCTTCAATGCATGGAATATGTGTCAGCAGGATTAAGCCAGGACAGCCTTCTGAATGTGGAATTCCAGAGAAAGCACTTGCAGTGACTTCCGAAGTAAACCAGCCGTGTCCTGAAATTCTTGATTTTTCTCAGATACTTTTATTACTCGACTGAATCTTTCTGCAGATATCTGTTCTGAAATACTGTGTTTGACTTGGAGCAAGCACTGTTGCTAGGCTGCTCGGAAAGCTTGAGATGGCTCTGACTTCTGCAAAATCTGTAGCGGGGGATTTGACACAAAGAGAAGAACTCGTACTCCATGATGGGAACTGTTTCCATTTCCTCTCTGCAAACATCATCACAGTAGGTAAGTGTAAGGTTACCATCCTTTCAACTAATAGTTTGGTATTGGAAGACTTCACTTTCTCCCAATTTGCTTTTGTTGTCTTCAGGTTTCATAAAGGACTTCTAGTTTTCCTTAAATTTGCACTTGTGTATTCCTCAGTACCTTTTTTTCTCTGTAGTTGGTATGATGACTAGAGTTTGGGTGAAGTGTATTTAAAAAAAACGCCAACACTTCATCCCGTATTCCCCCAAAACAAACAAACCCCCCCCCCGACAGCAAATATTGTCTCTGCTGTAGCCTGTGTGACCTGTTCTAGTAGCTGGTGGCTTATATGAGACTAAGCACCTGGCAGAGGCCAGGAATCGAAGAAGATGGTGTTGGAAGGCAAATATTGTAGCAAGTTGAAATAAAATTTGGGATATTGCCTTATACAATAAGGATGCCTCTGAATGAATCTTGTGGCCTTGCTTGTACACACTGTGATGTTTGAGCCATGGGAAGGACCTTTATGTAGAATTGTTAAAATTACTCAAACTACTTTTATTCACTTGTCAGCACAGTGTTATGTTCACCTGCTAGTAGCAAACCCTCTGATGTGCAGGAAGGTACAAGGAAAACCAAAGCTCTTTTTGGCTGTTTTAAACTGACACCTGGACTAGCCTCAACGTGGCTAATAGAAGTGGACACTTCTGAAGGAATGCAAAGCTGCCCACTTGAATTCTGACCGTTGCATTTTTAGCTGCCTCCCGATGCTGGTTGGCAGAGATGTTTTTCCATGGCGTGCGTTAATTAGCTGGAATCACTTCAGTGGATGTGCTTTGGTGGCTCGTAGCTCCCTTTGGCAATTTAGTGTAGATTGGAATCCATACATGTAAAATGAAGCTGACAAGATGCAAACACAGATGAGAGAAAAGGAGTAGAACTCTTTAAAGTGTTGGTGGTCTCAGAGGTAAGCAGTGGGATTTAAAAGGAGTGTATATCCCTTCTCTTTGCAAGTCTTGTAGACAGGAGGTGGCCAACAAGAACTAGCTTTTGAATGCAGGTACAAATGAGCTCTGCTGTTTATTAAATGGTATCTATCATATCCCAATTAAGTCTTAATTTTTAGGGTTTAATCCACGAACTAGTAGAGATGAGGATTGTCTGTCAGGGGAAAGGGATACGTATTTTCAGATCTGGCACTGCAAGTTTTATTTCCATAGATCTCTGAAGTGTCTTGTGCTGGTTGTTGATCCTAAGATAGGAAAGTCTTTAGATTGAAATCACATTAAGAGCAGTGGATTGGAGAGGGAAGAGGATTGTAAGAGAAAGGACAGTTTATAAGTATTACAGAATTTGGTCTGTGCAGCTTTGCTAGAGCAAATGCTTGTCTGCTGAATTTCTCTGAAGAAGGCAGCGAGGTATGCTGAATCTTTGTGAGACAGAAAATTATTTTTCTTGTCAAAGCAATTCATACTAATAAAAAGGAAAGAGTTGGCATTATCTTTTGTGGATAATTCTCCTGTGGTTGCCTGTCAACTATTTTTTTGGCTTTCAACCAGGCTCCATTATTCAGCAGCACCAAGTGCTCCTATATTTTATTATTTAATCTTTACCAGTTATATTCCAGAGGGAATACTAAATGCTGGGAAACCTTGGAGGAATCTGTGCAGTAGAATGCAGCTATGAAGGCCATACAATCAGCAGGGAAAAAACAGCCTCTCAAAGCAAAACATTTTGGGCCACATGTTTAAAAAAATGTAAATTAGTATCATAGGATGAGACTGTCAAAACCAATTGCAACTTTTTTCCTTAATTCTTTCAAGTGCTTCTGGAAAATCTTTCTTGAAGCTGATGAGAGCAGGATTTATACTGCCTCAGGTTGTGGCTCTGTGCCATGAAGTTGTCTGAGCTGAGATACAGAGCTCAAAGAATAATTATAGTTAGCTGCTGCTCTTTTTGGAGTGACAGCTTGTACAGGGGCAAAATGAGCTCTCCTCTTTGGAAGCTCTGGAGATTACAGACATGATTTTGCACATCAGGTGTTGACTAGAGATTGGGTAGGAGGAATGGGATTGTGTAACTGATGTCTGTGGCAGATGAATCTGTGCTACAGGAGAGATCTGAAGGAGGAGGGGCTGGCTTGTTGCTTTTAAAGTTAAAAAAAGTTGATTTAGCACAAGATTTTAATTGGAACCGCATGTATTCAACACAGAACTCATTTGCTTGAGATACATTATTTACTGCCTCTGGTTATGAGGTAGATGACACTGAAAGCTTTGGCTTGGCTCTCACAGGAACTGATTTCATCATTTTGGCCTGATTTCCAGCAATTGTGAGATCAATTTAGCTTTCTGCTGCCTTACAACTTGGGCTGATACGTATACTTTTTACTAATATTAATGAGGCTGAATATATTTGTATTGTAGTGGTATTAAAAATAGCTTGTCAGTGAAAATATAATGTACAATTGTGTCATTACACTAGTGCTTATCTTTATCTTATCACATATTTAGCGAGACTAGTTTCTTTCTAGTAGAGGGTAGGCATTGTGTTTGATAATTGTCTAAATGTGCTTCTTGGGTTCGCTGTATGCAGTAAGTACTTCAACGTTCTATATTTATTCTTCAATTTATGCAGGTAAGTGGAGCATCTGTTCACAAGTTATTCTGATGACTGTTGTTTTTACTTTTCAGAAATAACCATGAAGCATACTGTTAATTGAAAGTAAATTTAAAGGAAATGGACCATTTTTTAACTTCCTGCAGACAGTAACTACAGTTTTGCTGTTACTCATGTTAAACACATACACATTTTTTCAGAAGAGTTGTAGGATTTTTTCTTTCGAAAGTCTGAGGTGCTCAGTGTCTTGTTTGCGCTGTTGTGGCTTAGAGAGATGCCCAAGCAGTCAGCTACATTAAATGAAGCTTGCGTTGAATGTCATGATCACTAGCAATGGCATGAAGCATGTGCTGAAGGACTTTGCTGAACTAGAACCTTTCTGACGAAGTATTATTCTCAGCAGATCAATCTCTTGAATACTGAAGGCTTGTAAGGGGTTCTTCAGCATTCTGTTGCCTTTGCACAACTCTTGAGCTCTCCTCTGCCAGCTGCTTGATTCGTATCTTGTGGTTCCTCAGCCTGGGAAGATGCGCTTGCTTGTATGCTGTGGGGAAGGTTGCCTCAATACTGTTAGTGTATTAATAGACAAATATGTACAAATTTTCCTGCCACTCACCTGCAGATAGCACCAACAGTGATACTTTTTTCCTAGCTCTTTCTCTAACTGTTAGCAAGGGGTTTGAAAAAAGTGCAGAAATTTAGAGGTGAAATAGCGTATTATATCATTTGTGTGTTTTCTGGTGCTCTACAGAAGTAAGATGGTATATTCCAGTTATTGCTATATCATATAAACCGACTTTTAGGGAAACTAGTTCTTATTTGTAGGACCAACTGTAGTTCGTTGCATCCTGGACAATAATTGTCCATTATATACTTCTGTACATAAAGCTCTATCAGTGTGTGGAGGTAGGGCAAAGTGCAAAGCAATGGAGAAATAGCTGGAGGGAGAGAAAGTCTTCATTGTGCCTGTGCAGGCTTCCAGCATTCCAGTGCAAGTGGGTCTGAACCTAAACAAAAGCTGGTCTGCAGCTCAGGAATCCCTTGCAGACTTGTTCAGAACACCCACTTGAGTTGGTTCTTACCTCCCTAATTAACTCTTTATGCAACTCAGTTTAAAAGCTGTGTAGTGCGGTGACGGCTCCGACCTTATTTGCCTTTGCATTGTAATAAAGTGGTCACAAAGCAGAGGAGCTGTTGTCCTGAGCAGCCTCTGCTTTCAGATATGACATTTCAGCTTTATCAAGCCTGTGCTGTCAAATGTGTCACTTCACCTTTCTCATTGGGGTGAATATATTTGTCAGAAATTTTAGGAAGGGATGGAGCTAGAGAGTAGTATCATAGCTATTGACAATCTACATCTGAACCATATTTACTATTCTTAGACGGCTTGAAGCTCTTCACATTCTTCTGCAGTTTCTGATTTGTTTCATCAGTTGAGACACACAGATCTTAAAACTTGGTGCGTTCTTGGGAGTAAAAACTCTGTGTTTGTGTAGGCTGTGTATGAATGAGGAATGAGATTGCTATGTAAAAAGGAAATCTGAGTGGAATGCAGTTTTACATAATTTTGCTGTATAATATGATAGAACATTATTACGGCAGCATTGGGAAAGTCCAAAATCAAGGAGGTATATGGCAAATTTGGTAATCCTCTATTTTTCAAATAAGTTCTGGCACGTCCATTGTAATCTGATGAAAGAGTGTTGTGCACAGACATGCAAAATGCTGCTTGCTTAGATATCTAGCACATCAGATTAGCCTGGGGCAGTCCTGAAGAATGGCCTTCAGCGTGGGGCTCTAACATGCTGCCTGTCTACATGGGGAGGGCTTCTGTCCCGGCAGGGGGGCTGGAAGAGAGATGCTCTCTAAGGTCCTGTCCAGCCCAAACCATTCTATGATACCAGTTTAGCTGAAGAGCAGATGCACAAGTGAGATTATGGGAATTGGCATCAGCTCTCTGGAAGTAACTTGGTTTAGAGCTAGTTCTGTGAAACTGCCCATCAGTTAAAAATAAAATGGGAACTGATGTTGTGGTTCTACTAGTTCTGCGTGTATTAGTGAGTGACGGAAGAGTGGATACCGGTCTGGGTTTGGTGTTTTGTTGATGCAATTTGAATCAACTCTGAAAAGAAACACTGTTTATCCCAAGTATTTAAACTTAAACATGCCATTCTTCTTGATTTGGTGCTATGTAGACATTGGATACTACAAAATTGTGATACCAAATCCTAAAGGTTTTGCGTAGTCTCAACTTAAAGAATTATATTTTGAACACCTTTTTTCCTTCCATCTGCAACAGGTAAGTTTAACAGAAACCTCAACTCCTACTTAGGCACAGACATTCCCACTAAAGTATGCTGGAAATTAGGAGCCTAAATACTACTGAATTTGGCACATTAGTTGGGATAAAAGTGTGGGACGTTATGAAACTGTCAGCAGTGGGAACCATAAAGGTACCTAAGGCAGCAGTCTGGTCTGTTGGTTGTTCTCCAGAATCGGTAGGAATATTGCGGCTGGGCCTCACCTTGCTTTGCTGAGTGCTGCTGAAGTCATGCCACTATAAAAGAAGGGCAGAGTTACTTGGAGAGTCAGTTTCTGTCCTAGCTCTGTTTCTTCTGTAGAAGTTAACTAGTGAAAACAAGATAAAAGGTACTGACTGAACTGTGTTGCAGAATCAGTGTTTTATCTGTACTGGGGCATTAAAAGCAGTGTCCTACATGTGTAGATGCGGCCATATGTTAACTTGATAGCAGAAATCTGCATCTCAGGCTTTCATGGCTGTAACTTAAAATCATCAGGCCTTCACTTTTAAAGTTTGAGAAGGAAAGTAAAAAAAGGCAGGTTTGATGGGTTAAATATTTCTAATGAGCAGAAATTCTACTCATATTGCCTTTTTTGAGGTGTTAAAGACGTTATATGACTCCAAGACAATTTAAAACTCTCTAGAGAGTCTGAGTAAGTTATATTGCCCTTACAGAAATAACTAGTCTTGGAGAGGAGACGACCGAGCCCCTCTTTAGGCTTAAACTGCAGTAACTGAGTAATACACAGTCAATATCACGGCACTGTCTGATCCAAGCTAGTGTGATGCTGATGGATTTTTTGTGTGCCACTTCTAGAAGTGGATTTTCTTGAGATAAAGCCTGAAGTGTGTTAAATTTTTGGTAGGCTGGTATCGCAAACTTTTGTGGTTGAACATCTGTTAAACTACACAACTTGTCTGTTACCTTCTTCCACCTTCACCAGGAATCTCCCCCATCAAGGTGTCTTGCTCTTTCTCTTGTATATCCGTTGTTGCCTGTAAAGGTTTTAGATGTAGTGGGAAACGGGACAGTCAGCCAGAATCAATAGTACTGTTTGCACACGCATTCCAGTGTCTAGGATAAGAATATTGCTGGTGCAATGGTCTGTATCGCCATTGCCATCTGCTGGATGAAGGGACAAATGCTGAGCAAGCATCAAGAGCACAAACCTCTCTAAAAAGGAGAGAGGAGACTTTGGAACAAGAAGTTATATTTTTACATATCTCTCTTCTACTCTTTAAACAGTCTTTGTGAACAGTACAGTTAAAAACATGATGCATAAACATGGCTCTTCTGTCATGTACAACCAGCACTATGCAGGTGCCTGTGAACATGAAATCACAGAAGACAAGGCTCTGTGTGTGTGCCTGTTTACACAGCCTCCAAACACTCATTCATCCTTCTAGAATGTGAATTCAGGAAGTTTTGTGCTGTCTTGGAACCAGTTCTGTCAGAGTCCTGTTATTCCTACAACTCCTGTACCTGGCATCACTTGCTGGGTATTACCTAGAGCAGTTACTACTGTGTTTCCTCAACACTGTTGCTAGTTGTAAGGCACAACAGAAGTTCTTGATAGGTGTGAGTATCTGGTAGCAGCGAAGTCACATTTCTTTGTTGTTTGATTCATAAAAACTAGTGAAATAAGTAAAAGTAATCCTCAGTTAGATGGTTAGAGTAAGTGCAGTATGTTTAGAGGTAGTAAAGTAAGCTCTGGGTTAACTGAAGCAGTGCTGGTATACTTGAAAATAAAGTCTTTATAATGCTACGAAGGGGAAAATATGTTCCTTTCATTCATTTGGATGGGCGCACATCCTGTGTGTTTGTCAAAGATGGGAGGGGGGAATCCAGCGTTCTTTAACAAGGTTCAACTATATTGGCATTATCTGTGGGAAGTTTTTAAGACGCAGCTATTAGCTGTGAATAAGGCTGTCAATCAAACAGCTCTGAAGGATGCTGTTCTTGTAAGCGAAAGCTGCCTCTCTCTCCCTCACACGTTTTCTCCCATGTAAATTATTTGTATCTAATGATACAAATAGTTCTGGTAAACTTAATCCCCCCGAAAGTCACTGAATGCAGGTATAGCCAAGTGACTCTTCACCACCGTCCTTCAGCATGGGCCGTTGTCTGGCTTTGGGTTGCATTTGGAGTTTGGCAGATGGCTTTTGGAATCCAGGCCATCCCTGGCTGATTCTGCGAAACCTGCCTGGCTGTCGATAACGCTTACCTCCCAAAGCATTTAAATGCTCTTCATCTTCACACAGTTTTTCTTTTTATCTTTGCTCACATCAGGATCTTATCTGTCA
>JAVSBS010024481.1:4502-21617 GCA_033124195.1 Coracias cyanogaster | reverse complement strand
TCTTGAGAGAAGAAATAACTCCAGTTGTCTTCTGAAGCAAATCGGAGTGGTTTTGTACAGTTAATTAACTATGAGGAACTGCTTTGTGTGGTTGCTGCTATCTTCTAGTTTTGAATTCATGATCTCAGATACAAACCATGAGTTCAAGTGGTGCACCCACTGTGAAGGGAGGCTGTTCTCTAATAGACCTTTTATGCTGAAAATGCTCATCACAAAATAGAGCTGTGAATGGTTTATAGAGAAGAGTGAATGAGATGTTTGCAATATTTCAAGGTGTTTTTTCTCAGTGTGAGCAGACTCCTTAGCTAGCGATCAGCATTAATCTCAAGGATCAGGCTTGCAATGATGGGGAACCATATTGCTTCTTTGGATGCTGGAGATTCAGTTGTATTAAGGCCCAAAATATCTTAAATGGTTAGATCTTTCTGAGAAAGGTATCGTTTTGGGTTGGTGGAGATGCTGTTGCTGTGTTGCTGAAACTAATGTTACCTTTGAGAGAAGTTCTACTAGCAATATGTGTTCCTTTATTTTTTTTCCTCTCATTCCTGGAAGAGTGCCTGAATAGTGTTCTCTTAGATGAGAAAGAACAGTGCTGTGCAGCAGTACGGTAAGAGCCTTTGCTCACCAAGGATCTGAATATATTAGAACACGCTTTGGCATTTTACTGAATTCGATGTCATCATGACAATCTGCCTGTGAACCTTTTCTTTGTATTTAAAATGTTGTCAGTTCAGGCTTTCAAATGTTAGTGTTAAGTACTGTATTGCACTGCACTATATAATCATGAAACAAGATAGCTATAAATCAGGTTTTTAATATTCCTTTTTGGCTATTTCTGTAATTATTTAATTAGAACAGTTCTCTGAATAATACTCATTTAACCATGTCTAGGGCTAATATGCCAAAAATTAATGGAGAATTGAGACCAGCTCTTTAAACCACTCAAGGTATAGTTTGATTTTTATTTATTTTTTATAGATAGCCATAGGACATGGAACTGTACTCACTGGATGAAAGAATTTAATCCAATACTCTATCACTTGTGAGAAATAGTGATAGTCCCTGAAGTAATAATCTTTTTTCCTTTCCTAATGCTGAAGTTCCAAACAATTGGGTCAGTAAAGAAGGCAAAAACTTTTGTACCTTTTTAGAGACCATCCAGATCCCCTTAGTAAGAGCTTTGTGCTTACATGTGCAGAATTTAAGAATGTGCCAGACCATTAGTGAAAATTAGAGGAAAACCATTCCAAGAAAGTGTGTTCCTGCATAGCACAAGTCTTTGTGAGGGTGCAGGTGTAGAAGCTGAGTTCCTGTCAAGATTGAGCTCAAAAGTCAAGAAATGGAGCTTAATAAAAGTTCAGAATGGTTGTTAGAAGCACTCAAATTCAGATACATGATTGAAGAACAGGTTTTGTTCTTCTCATTTACTAGCAGAAATAAAGATATGTACAACAAAGTGCTGTTTGAAGGCGGGGAGGCTTGTTTGTGCTTCATCCAGCACATTGTCCTCTAGAGGAAAATTATTGCTTAGGAAAATCTAGTTCTTTTGACTTCTTATTCTCATGCAGCTCTAGGTAAAAATTTGCATCACAGAAATTTTACTGTGGGCAGGGACTAAAAAGTTGCAACTTGAGATGCAAATATCTATGGAGCATATAGTCCTCTCAGGAGAACTCTAAACTTGTGAAAACCTTTGCAGGCCTGGTTGATGACTGAGCTGGCCATGGGGTGGTGATACTGAACTATTTCTTTATTAGAGCAGGTGACTGAGAAGTGGAGTAAGATCTTTTCTTACATAACTGTGACTTGACAGCAAGGGAACAGACGTGATTCTGTTCTGCTACCTTAAACTGATGTATACAGGTACTGCCACATCTGATATTTCAAGAGGCAGTGAATTGCGAGTCATTTTGTTCTGTTATTTTGGAATGTTCAGATCTAGAGGTTTTAAATACCTGAGGAAGAACCAAGCATTAGTTAGTGAGAGTAAATCTGTCTTAGAAATCTCTAGATGTTTTTAGAAACCATTTGACTAGAGATGACAGTAAAGTTCATAGGATTTGTGATCCATAATCACACTGGGATAATTGAAAAGGGCCACCTCATCTGGGTGTAAGAAATCACGGCTGTGACAGTGTCTGGCTGTAGTTCCTTGTGAAGCAGAGGAAATCTTAAAGGAAGGAACATGAGCATTAAACAACTGTCATAAAGAATTCCCTGTTGCCTTAGAGGAACGACATTTTGATGTCAACTGACACTAGAGATACCAGGAAGGAAGCGTCAGTCAACAAAGAGTTAATTGTTCCAGCAAAAAGTAGTTTAGATAAAATCCTACCTCTTTTCTCTCCCCCGCTTCCTCGGGTGTTGTATACAGTAGAGGAGCTTGTACCATCGAAAACTGACAGTGATTCCTCAGTGACTGAGCTAATAAATGGGATGAAATTTAAACTGCCTTCTCACACGAACAGAAAGGGGGACTTGCAGAAGAGGGAGCAAGACGGAGGGAAAATGCTGAGTATTTTTACATTCTAACATAGGCAATTAAAGAATACTGTTATTTCTACAAGACAATGGATTTAGGAAGCCCATCGCAGAAGCACAGTAGGTGGATTTATTCTTTTTACCATATACACTAGAATTTTTAGCTAGAGGATAAATTGTACTTGTGCTTACAGGCACAGTTGTTTTTTAGTAGTACTTTAACATTGCATTACTCTTCCTTTTTCCTCACTTATTCACAGATAGTTATTTCACTTTCTGACCCCGTTTGTTTAGAGTATAATATTTTTTTTAGACCTTATTAGCAGACTGTCATTCCAAAAGCTCTTATCTCTAAGCAGGCATGTTTTATTAATCATGGCCGTAGTATCTAGAGGAATAAAAAGACTTAAGTAAATGAGAATCCCCTTACTGTAAGTAAAATATGTACTGCTTCAGGGAAATGGTAATGCTAAAGATTGAGCAATTCCTACTTCTCTGACGAATTTGTTCACTTCAGAGCAGTTTCATGAGCTACAGACATTACATTGAAGGGTACCTGGCAAACTTTACTGATGAAGGAAATGAAAGTTGGCTTTTAAAGTAGAGGGTCTCCACTACAACAGTGTGCTAAACTCTACGCATCATTTCTTGATGTCATTAGTCATTGCTCTCTGGAACAGTCATTGATGCTAACTGCCACCTGGTTCTGATGTACTGGCATTTTCTCCGTGATTATACCCTAGGTGTGCTCTGGTAGATTATGCTGATCAGGTTGGATTGTGCGGTCGCTCTTATCTCTGTGGTACCTAGTTCATGCAAGCCATTAACATGTTCAGCTCTCGGGTTCCCCAGTGTTGTTTTGTAGCTCTGTGTATGCATATGCCAGTTGGGTGGTTTGACAGAGCCTGGCTGTATGGAGAATGAAGTTCCTTGTGCCTTTGTTCTGTTTGAGGATAAAGCTATCACACCTTCTGTGGTGGTTGTAACACTTCAGGTATCCTGTGTGATGAGCCATTTGGAGTAGATAATTAGTCAAGTAGGTGACTGACAAGTAAATTATAGGTAACACATGGAATGCATCTAACTGTTCAAAGCACCTGCAGGTATTCAGGTGCTGTGCAAGCCAGGGCCTCAAAATGTTAAATGAGGAGCTTTTTTCTGAGCTCTGAACCGTGTAACTCTTGCAGGGTGTAGTGCTACCCTCTTGTTTTTTCTGTGCCCACAGAAACAGTGACCGCAGGGATATTCTGCTAGCAGAACTATTCTATTCTTGTGTTTTGCTTCTCTCTGTGGGCTTTACATAACCTTCTCCACTCTTCTAGCATGCATTTGCCACAGTGTTTTGAGATGCTTGTGATTAATCCTCCACTGGAAGAGCTTTTTAATAGTGCAAGTATTAGATGTTAGATTCAGGCTCCTTACAGACAGGTAGATGGGGGTAGCATCTGTATTCTCTGCATTGTGTATCATGGCCATGATGTCCTGTAAACATAGTTTTGGTACCAGACTGACTTTGCCAATAACTATCACCAGAGAGTCAGTGCTGGGCTCTTTACTCTCTGCTTTAGAACCTGATTTTCTTTCCTACTGTGAATTCAGGTGACTTGTCTGATTGTGCTGTGCAGTTTGCTCTTCACTTCTCAGTACAAGTTGCAAACCAACTTCAAGTAACAGCCAGGCTGTGCAGGTTTCTCTCTTTGATCAGGCCAAAGTTTGAGGCAATTGTAAGTTACAAGTGTGAGGGAGTTGGGAAGCTCCTATGCTGCTTGTTGTGAAACGTGCAGTGTAACTACATGACTTAGGAACAGAGACAATGCAGTAACTGATTGTTCCATTTGTTTTTACAATGGAGAAATAATTATTCGATCTGTCCTTAGCACCTGAACAGGTCACAGTTATGGTCTTGAGGGATGAGACTTGCTCAAAAAGTAGGGAGGCTTTGACAGTTACCTGAAGACACTAGCCTGCATTGGCACAATTATTTACATCTGAGATTTAAAATCCGTACAGCGGGTTGTGCACTGAATTCTTGTGCCCTTCTACACAGTGAAATAAAGGTCTATTTCCAGTTCCTATGAAGATGGGACAGTCTGTAGATGTGTGATTCTTTCTCTTCTTGCCCTTGATGGTGCTTGCCCTTTTCTGGGGTAACTCAAAGACTGCTGACCTCGGGAGAGCTTTTTCTCCTGAGCTGTGATGTTCTGTGGGCTGCTCAGCGCATCCCTGTGGCAGCAGGGACCTGCTGCACCTTCGGTGGCCTTGGCAGGGCCTGGCTGCTTGTGGGAGGTGGATGTTCTGCCAGAACATCACTTCTGAGGCCCCAGCAAATGCTCTTCCCACATTGTTCCTCAAAGCGTGGGTGATGCTTCCAGCTTGAGACTCCAGCAGCGCTTGGTTTGATGCTGTGGGTCTGGAGCAGAGGATGCGCAAGGCTAGCGGGTGAGGGGACTGGTCTGGACAGGGCTTCCTCGGAGAGGAGAAACCAGGCAGGGCATGTCATGGTTTTCCGTTGCTACTGGGTACTGATAGGAAAGGTGGCTCCAGACTCCTCTTGGGAAGGATGAAGAAATAAAAACTGCTTATCTCTCTGATGTTGGTAGGGGAATCAGGGTGCCAGGTGATGATCAAATGTCTTTGTAATGCATCAGAGATTGTCTAAAACAAGTACTTCCAGGTAACAGGGGATACTTTGACTCCTTGCGTACAAAGTGGAATCAGATAAGGCATCCAAGGATGAAACTAATTCCCCTTTCCTTCTCTTCATGCCACTAGGATGCTTCCTTCATCCTTTGATCTATTAGGCAAATATTGGTTAATTTCCAATACATTCAAATTTTGGTCACTTCAAATTTCTTCAAACTTTGGTCCAACAAGCTTTAGCTGGATGTTCCAGGAATATACCTCAGTCATCTTGTATGGAGATACAGCCCAATGCAGTGTGGTAACTCCCTTCCCCCCCCCCTTTCCAGAGGTGTTTTGTAATCCAGTTTTGCAGATGTATTTCAATGCAGATGCTTGATGCCTGAAGCAGCAGTGAGATCTCTGCATAACAAACTAGGAATTATGTGCACATGTGTTTATACATTTGCCTCAATGAACTACTAAGAATAAACTTTATGCTCTTACTAGGTGTAGCTGTGTGGCTGTGGTCTGATCAGGTGAATATTGTCAGGAACTGTAGCTTGTCTTTAGTCTAATTTTCTATAATTCCAAGCTTATGTTTAGAAACTTCCTCCAGCAGCCCTTCTTCACCTTTTGTTTTACTTGCAGGCTTTGTATTTTCAAACTGCATCAGATCTCTGGAAGCATAACAGAGTCTATGTTGGTGGGAATTAGCTGCCAATATATTTCTGGTGAAAATTATCACTTGCATCCTTCTGCCCCAGTTTAGACCAATACAGATAGTGAAGACCTCTGATACCTGCGTGCTTCCAGCAAGCTGCTTCCTTTGGAGTTTTGTTCCCTCCCTGCATTTCTGGGTGAGCTTTCATGCCATGCCCCTGCTGTTCAGCCATTCAGGTTCCTAACACGTTAGCTCTAACCCTTTTAAAAATAAAACCCAGCTGGGGTCAGACCTGATGGTAAAGCTTTGATGCTTGCTGCTGTAGCACATGATTCAAAGTTTAGTCCCCCACAGTTCTCTCCCCTCAAAGTCTCTTCATTTACTCATACATTATTTAGCTGGTGATTTGAGTAACTGAAGTGTAGGGGGGGGCATTCATAATTTATTACCAAGAATGAACAAACCATGGCCTGTGGACAGTGAGGACAGACTAAATTTACTGCGTTGTTGGGGGCAGGGGTTTCCCTTAAAGAGTAGAGTTTTTCATGCATCTGGGCCCCTGGTCACCTTTAAGCTCAGCTTGTAGTGACAAATCCTAAGAATTTGCAAGGCCTGTGCCTGAGAGGTCAGAGCAAACAAAGTGGATGCAGGATATCGCTAAGGAGGGTGAAGCTGCTGGATGCAGGCTGTTTTGTTCTGGGTGCTCAGACTCTAACAAAATAGAACTCAGTGCTTTCATGTAATTAGTAGGGAGTAGCTAGGAGTGACAGTGGTTTTAATTCAGCAGTGATAAGTAGCTATGTAGAGACTTCACTTGCAGCAAGTGGCTGTGATAAGCCGTGGCAGCATCTCTGTGACATTTGTAGGACAGCCCTAACGCTTAGGACGTGACAAGGCCTGAACTTGTGCCTGCTGAACCCTCTCGTTGCTCTGTTGGATTTTGGATCAGGTTTATGGAGACTCTTCTGTCTCCAGTCAGGGTCTTTTCAAGTACTTCCTGCCTTGTGACCTTGACTCCAAGCAGGTCCAGAAGGATTTTAAAGCAAACATCTAAACAAGAGGTGGCTAGAGAACTTGAATGAAAACACTTACTTTGGATCTATGGAATTTCACCAAGTGTGGAATGTTTTGTAAAATTGAATTTGTTTTGTTTTTCATGTCATTAAATAAAGTGTTACCGAATGTGCAAATAAACCTGTTTCTTCTGTTTTGGAATAAAATGTGCAGGTTCTGGTTGTTTTGAAACATGTCATTAAGGTTATAAATGTTAGTATGTAGTATATATTGTGTATTGCTTGGTATGTAGTACATATTGCTTTTACTAATCTTATATATACCTGGTCATATGTAGTATATGTTACTTAGTATACATTACTATCTGATGTGCTTTTTAAGTCAGTACCTACTTTGATGAAACAAAGTATTTTGATCCAAAATACATGTATTATTCTGGACACTTCCTAGAAATCATGAAAGAAAACCTTCTCAAACTCTTTTTCACAATTCTCTGTTGCAATGGTGTCCACTGGTCTTTCTGATATCTGAAAAGTGAGATGAGATTAAGCAAATATAATTGTTACAAGACAGGAACTGAGTCTTGTAACAGGACTAGAATAGATATCATTGCTAAAAAATGGGAATTTTGGAACACAAGTTTCCAGTCCCATATGTTTTATATCCGCCTGTGCTAGCCTGCATTTGTTTCATGGCTGAGACTGGTTCCTTTCTGGAGGTAAACCCAAGTTAAGAGATTGGCATGCTTGCTGGTCCTTGGAAAGGAAGACGGGTTTCATTCCCGAGTCTCTTCCACTTCTAACTTAAAGCCCATCTGTGAAAGAGCAACCTTCTGAGTTAAGATTTTGTAAGACAGGTCTATTTCTGCTTCTGGTATTTTTGTACGGAGCAAATGGTACTTCTATGCATACAGCAGCTAAGTGCAGCAGCTTCTGCTCTGAGTGTTTGCCTTTTAAAGACTGAAGAAGGACACAACATGTTCCTTGAGCAAGGCATTACCTGATACCTGAGGATCAAAAAAAAAAAGCTGTGGGGAGAAAGCCCCTCTGAAGAGGGAATTTCAGCCCTGACACTGCCCCTTGGCCAGCACAGTGAGAGTGACCTGTGCAAGGGAATGGTCTGTGACATTATAGGCAAGCTCAGGTGGGAGATGTCATGGAGCTGCTTATGGATGACAGGGCAAATGAATGCAATTACTTACATAATAAAAATGGACTTGGTATTTTGTGGTAATAGTCTCTGACTGACAGCTGGGAGCAGGGGGGAAATAGGAAAGATGAAGGAGCTTTCCGGTGTGAAGCAGCTTAAGACTTCAGCTATGTAACACAGGTTAAATTCCACATCTCTGCATCTTGCAGAGAAACCTAATTTTTAAAATCTCCACAGGCTTCTCAGAGACAGAAGATGCTAATTTTAGAAATGTGGCAGCTCGTCTTCTTCCCCACCCCCTTCCATTTGCTGCCAGAATGCTTAACAATTCAGTAAACAAGCTGTAGAAAAAAGGGGAATAACCTCGAGAGCTGAGGGTGTTGGCCTCTTCTTGGTGGCATTTTTGGGGAAGGGCTTGCCCCCCCCACCCCTGCTCCATGGGTCTTGAGTTTGGGACCAGTTTAAAAATAGAAGAGTAACAGTTGAACTGACAGTAAAATGGAGTATTTAAAGGTGTAGTAATCGGGGCTGGCAGTCTCCTTTCACTGACCTGATTAATTCAGCACCAGTACTCAGGATAGTCTAAATTAAAGCATTGCATAAGAAGAGGACTTGGAAGGAAAGAATCAAGCCCTAAATTTTCAAGTAGGACTTGGGTATCTTCTTTTGCGTGTTCATCGATACACTGGAAACCGCACCCTTCTCCCCATAGTATCTGCTTAGGGAGTTCATGATAGATTGTAAAATGCAAAGCAGACTGGAATAACATCTGTTTTGAAATGCCTTTTTACTCTGCAAAGGGTGTGTTATTTCATTTTAACAAGTACCCACAGTCCAAATTACTGCAGGTAATGAACTACAATTTCCACACTATACATGGGCTGCCTTGTGTAGCTGCATCTCTATCTTCTGCTTCCATTTCATGTGAAAACAATGCTTGGAAAATGTATATTCAATATCAAAGGTATTAGAGTTGCAACTATCTAAATACAAAGCCTTATAGTGCAAGTTGGTTTGTTCTTTTTTTCAGTAGCAGGTAGAGTGATCCCAGTGCGTTAGCCAGAATTTTCATGATGAAATTTGTTTAAGAACTTCCCCTGCAAAGTATCCAAAGTTCCCATTGGCTTACAAATGCCCAGCACTTCTGGAATTCTTGTTTTATTGGAACTACTCTGAAGTTGTGTGCACATAAATCAAAAAGCTGTAGGAAAACACTTAATATCAGACATCCATTGTTTCGTCAGAGTATCTCTATGACTAAAGGCTTTCTGTCAGATGTGCACATATTACATGTGTGTTTTCTGTTCAGAAAATTTGCTGTTTTTCAAGCAGGAAATGTGAGGCAATGAATGTTCATTGCATTCAGAACACGTGGATAATGAATCTGCTTAAATTTAACATGCATCATAATTTCAAACACCCTCGAGTGTCTGGGAGGTTTAACAAGGCATGAATGCTTCATCTACTTAGTGCTTATCCAGAGCAATGCATTTATCTTTTTCAATTTCTTTGGGATAACGGAGCAGAGTGCAACACAGCTGCTTTTTATATATGAAAACATATGTTGTCCTCTATTACTAATTAGTAATTGAGACCACCTCCCTATGCGTGCCTCAACTGTCAGAAAACTGTCTCTGTTCAGAAATCCAGGTCGTAGTTGTGACTGAATCGATTGCAAGTTTTGACGCCGGGGAGAGAATTAACTCGGGACAGGTCTCACTCCCAAATGCACATCTTGTCACACACATCACATACGCTGCTGTATTCTGAAAAATGAAAAGATTAACGTATCTCTTTGCTCCATTCCTGTCTTTGGGTTTCTTGTATCTTGACCCCAGAACACAACAGAGATGCAGTTTTTCATGCCGCGCGTTATTACTTGTTTATAAGGACAATGCATGTAGTTCTGTCAGCCATGATTCTCTTGATTGGGGTGGTTCTGTGCCCTTTCCACAGCTTTCTGAGAGCACGGACATGAGCTTCTTCGAGAGACCTGAGCTTTGCAGACAATAGGCTCTAGGGTAGAAATATGTCAGAAGCAGTAATGTGAGGAAGTGCAGAGGAGGGAGCTGTGAGCGTGCTCCCTTCCACTACCAACAGGAGAGAAATGGAGTAAAGGAATTGTGTTGGGCTGCATTCAAGCAAGAATTTTAATGTGTTTCTGTTTTTATGGGGGGGGGGGGGGGGAAGTTTATGTGGAGAAACAAAGGGATGTGAGGTAATTTAGCGTTAATCTCAGTGACCTGTCTCTGTTGCTTGGAGGTATCTGTAATAACCTGGCCTGCGCTGGGGTAGCGGAGATGTAGCCCCTCAGATGAGGAGTTGACAAAACTAAGTAAAAAAGACAGGGAAAGTATTGGGAGGTAGGAACAGTAGGGTCACTGAGAAAGGAAATGATCCTCAGGTTAGCAGCCGAATGAGGAACTGAGCCAGGGCCCTGTCCAGTGCTACACGTGCTCAAACACGCAGCCTTTTGCAGCAGAGCAGAACGTGGGGAAGGTCTGTCCTTTCAGATACACGGACATTCTCCAGAACCATTCCTCAGGCTGCAGTTTGTACTGAATAGAGTCCTGTTGTGTGCTAACGAAGGTCACAGGAGGAGCTCTCAGCTGGTGAGGAAGGCCGTGTACCCTGGTCTTCCCCTTAGAAACGGTCCTTCAAAGGTGTGACCATGGAAGTAGATGAGGTTTCTTCTGAAGGAGCAATGTATTTTCTTTTTATACTTCTTATGCTATTCCCGGCCGTGTGGATGGAAAGGGCAGGCGGTAAGCCAAGGGAGAGACGTTCAAACAATCCCAAGTTGGTATCAATGCTACAATCTAAAGGGGCTAATGCAGCTGTTACAGTGAAGTGTGACTTGGTTTTAGTTAATGTGAACTTGAAATTCGGTTAGTGCAGCTTTCAGGAAAATACGCAAGCGGATTTTATTCACTTGAGAACTGAAAGCTTTGCAATTTGCCTGAAGGCAGAAGCTTAAAAATATCTATTTTAATGTTGGATGGGTTTTCTAATGTGTTCTAATAAAATACTTCTCGATGTCAAGAGGGCACTGCTGATAATTCACAAGTTTTGACAGTGGGAGTTCTCCTGCCTGTGTTCTTCAGCTTGACAGGAACTTCTGGTAGGGACTTCCTTTTTGTGGGCGAATAAAAATATTTTGCTTCTCTTTTTTCCCCTCTAAAATATAGACATTAGGAATACCACAGCGCAGGTCATACTTCAAACACAGCTCCTTCCTGGTATACTGCAAAGATCTGTGTTCCCTGAGCTGTCTGATTCCTGAAGGCAGATGATTTGTCCCTGAGAACTCTGTTTGTACCCACTTAATACTTTTTGGAAGCAGCTATGGCTGGAGGCGAGGCATCTGCAGAGCCACATAGTCACTCTCAAAGGTGCTTTTTTACCGTCGAATTTGGGCTGGTTGTAGTTTGTTAGGTATTTAATGATCCTACAGTGAGAGCAATGGTACTGTAAGGCATAATACAGCATTTGACTCTTCAAATATAAAACCTGAAGGGGTGAAGAACAGCAGCAAGCCACAGGATTTTTATATTTTGCTTTTAATGGTCTTAAAATAAGTAGTGTACATTCCAGAAACAGGTTTGTATCTGTCAGCAGCTGTCACTGGAGCAGCTGTAGATTTCACCTCCTGCAGACAATGTAAACTGCTTACCAAAGCATTGTTGCTTAGGCAAAGTGGCCTTCTCTCCTTTCCAGATTCTTAGTCAGAAGTTTGAGAACATGTTGCAAACTTGTTTATAAAATAGCAGGGGAAATGGTAACGCAGGATAAAGGCTTATGGGGTATGTGTGGCTGAAGTTGTAGCGCTATGGAGCACGCTCCTCATCAAAGTGGCTGAGAACTCATCAGTGTGGGAGGTAGTTCAGCTCTAGTTCCTCAGGCTTTCTAAGACCCCAAGGTCTATTTCAGATTGTCTTTCCCGTCTTTCCCCCTTCTTGGTTAGACATGGTTGTGCATGTCATTTATTCAGACATGCCGTGGTGAAAAAAATCAGGTTAAACCAGCTCTGTTAAAACAACTTTCTTGGTGTTCTCTTGCTTCTAGTCCTCAACAGCAATTTTACTTGTTGGACTTTGAAATACAGAAATACAATGCACTTTAAAGAGCAGTAAGCACACCGCAGGTACTGTTGGAAGGAGTGAGCTTTGCTGTCAGTACAAATTATGGAGAGATTGTGCATTCAGTTAGTAATTCATTTTCTTGCTTGGAAGCAACACCTATTTGCTAACGCACAGAACATTGCACTGGTGGACTGTATTCCTACCTGAGCTCCAGTGTTGTGGATGATTACAATATAATGTCAATTACTGGTATTATGTAAACTAGAGGGTTTTTTTCCTCTATTTTGTAAACCTCCTTTACTCATAGGATTCCTCTGCTGCTAGCTCCTCACATTTATAATATTTCTCCCTTCCGTGTCTCAGCACCTGATCTCTCTGTGTCGATGCTGTCTTTTATTTGCTTCATATTCCTTATCCGGTGCCGTTGCCAGCCCAGCAGTGGGGGTTCCGAGGAGCTGCTGGAGGCTGAACGCTTACTGTACCGCTATCATTTTGCTGGGAAAACTAGTCAATAATCCAGGATTTTACGAGTGACCTAAAGTTAAATTTAAAAGCTGCTTTGTGACCTGCAGTAAGCAGCATGGGTTTTAGAAAGCTTAGTTTTGACATCAGCTGGTATAATGGAGAAAATACACTTGTGGCGGGGATTGTTAAAAATTGCTGTTTATTCAGTGTTAATTGACAGGGGGGCAAACTGTGTTCTGAGATCAGCAGAACGAGGAGCTGATAAATATTTTCTTAAAACCATATCTCATTATGAGTCTAGAATGTTAAATGTTAGAATGTTACCCCTTCAGTAATAAAGATATTGGAGCTCCAGAAGAAACCCCAAACACCTTCAAGTGGATGCTTGCACCTTTGATTAAAAAAATGGGTAGCTTGCAAAATACCAAACGTTGACATAAAGCCACTGTAGCAGTTATGGTGGGATGAAGTCTTGTTGCTTCACCTGAAAAGCTGGTGGTACAAACCAAAGTCAGTTAATCTGCTTGGCGTCTAGGCTGGTGGAATGTGAGAGGAGAATTTGCCCTGTTGTGCCTAGTGGAGCCTGAGCAGCTCACGTAGGCCAGTACAGATTGGGTGCTGTCACTGCGAAAGAGAAAGATGAGTTTGTTTACTGTGATGAAATAAGACTGAGGAGAGCCGTAATCAGCTTCCTGCTCACTCAATTCTAAATGAATCATTTAGAACTTGTAGCAGAGCCCATTCTCAGGAAGTTCTGTTGGGATCTTTGGGTGAGAGCTGTGGTCTGTGAGCCTCTATTATTCCATTTATAAAATCACAATGGTGATACGTTCCTAACGCTTTGAAGTTTACTGATGTTTGATGAAACTTTTACGTGTCACATTAGATCTGGCTGTAGCAGGGTACTGCGTTTGGCAATAAAACCTTAATTTGAAACTTCTCGACTCTTCAGATGGTCAAAGAATGGCGATTTTGTTCCATGTCTAGCCACCCGCTGTTTTCTCCCATGGTAAAGTACATTGGTAACTATGGGAACAACAACTTAAGAACAGACACCCACATGTGTTGAAGTTGATTTATAGAAGGTCTTGAAGTGATGCAATGAATTGTGAGATGGGGAACTATCTGCCATGGACTTTCAATAAGAGCTAAGTATTCTACTTTCATAAATTACTTAGAATGTCCTTGGCATTGTGGATGTTACATTCTCCACTTTGTCTTAACTGCACCGTAATGTTGTTGAGCTGCATTTCCCTGTTGCCTTATTCTGTCCCCAGAATTGGTAACGCTTCTCCCCTGGGTCAGGATATAAAATGGGTTATTTCTAATGAGAAATAGGGCTTTAAATGTGATAATATCAGACACCAGTACCTCCAGAACCTCAGGATGAATGTGCAGGTGGGTATGTAGTCAAACTATAATGTAACCTCAGTGTGTAGCACTGTCACAAGACAAAGCCTTGGTGATTAGGTGAAGCTTGGGCAGTTGATGCTTGCTCTAGAACTGCTTGGCTGCTTTCCTAGTGGGCCAGCCAGGATGGTGGCTGGAGCTGAAGTGCTGCAGCTGTGTGGTGGACATCTATGATAGACTAGTATCCTATAGGGATTGGGTATCTATAGTTGCCAGCGAGTCACAACCATGTGATGAAGTTGCATCCAAATGCATGTGAAGGATGCTAAGGAAGGCTTAGAGAGTGCATTGGAGACAGTGCTGTGCTTTTCAGGCTCAAGCGATATCAGATCTTTGTCACCTAACGGTTTAGCCCCTTACCTACAAGTGTCAACTGGGCAGCAGTGTTACATGGGCTTGCTCTGCAGTGCTGGGAAAGGAGGAGTTGAGAGAATTATTCTCCTCTTTTAGTCCCTGCTTAGGACTGAAATCCTTGTGGTGTGATAGCACCAGAGCACGAGTCACTCTGCTGCTCGGGTTAGCAGCAGTAGATAGCTGAGAACGGGGAATGAAGGAATTAGGGCATGCTATGCCTTGTGTAATACGGAGCTGACAACAGCGGGGATTTGTTCCACGCTAGCACTGTGCTTTCCGAACTGGAGTGCCCGTGACCTTTCCCTGTCACACAGGCACTTCTGGGTGTGATTCAGAGTCTGTGAAAGCCAGATGAAAATTCCTTGTTGATTTGAAGAGTCAGTGGATTGGCTTTTGTCTTCTTATCAAGGTTAAATACCTACTGTGTCTACTATTGAAAAATAGGAAAAATATTAAATTTGAATGTTGTATTCATGTGATTAAAAACATAGTTACTTTAAAACATTTTTGAAACATTATTCCTTTATTTTTTTAACAATAAATATATGTTTTCTCTTTTTATAAGAGTAACTTCAGGAAAAAAAAACAAACTGGTGAAACTAGAACATGCAGGATAATTTAAGCTCTGTTAGGAAATAATAAAATACAAACTTGGTGCATGGGCACTGGCTCTCCTTGTGCAACTATCAGGAAATAATCTGCAGTTTAGTGTCGTAGTTGAGACGGACATGACACTGGACAAGTGAAGCAGCAAAAGCCACAACAGCAACAATAGCAAACTTTATTTTTTACAGCTCTTCTTTTATACTCTCTAGCTTTAGCTCTAAACCATTGTGTCACACAATAGTTGGTTTTTGCTCGTTACCAACATTCTCTCATTGGTTAACATTTCTTTAGCCCACCTGTCGTCGTTAGCTTCTGGCAACATTCTTCTTTTACGTTCTTCAAATTCCTCAAAAGCTGTTTATCTTCTTTCAAGGGTACAGCTTGATCTTGTCAAGGTCAAAGCTTTCTCTGAGGCTTGCAGGCCAGCTGTCGGCCCCCACAGTTTAGGTAAGAAGTGTTAATTTCTGTTGAGTTTTGCTACAAAATGTTTGCAACATTATGCAGTTCTTATTATAATATCTACTCTGGAGGAGGCTTGCATTGACTTCTGCTCTCTCAGACCACTGAAGTGGTGCGTACAAATTTTTAGGTCTGAAAGCTCCAGCAGTTGTTCTTCTAGAGGCCTGGAGAACAGCAAAAATGTGAGACATTATGTCTGGAACCTTGCTGAGGTCTGGACAGGCTCTGATTATGGTTCAGATCTGTAGCAGAACTTGCTTTTTCCAAGACCCTGTTTTATTTTGGATAAATGTTTTCCATTTAAGGAACTTTCCCCCTTTGTTTTGGTTCCTGCTTTCAAACTCTCTGCTGTGTTTTTGCCATGTGCTCTTGGATATTAAATCTTGTCTGAAAAATGCGTAAACCAGTATAGTTAATTTGGTCAGGCTGTATTGATCACCTAGCCTTGCAAACTTCTGCTGATGAGGAAAAGGAACGTGTTCCTGTGGTACGGCTGTAGGACGTTGACTGATCTGAGATGCAGGATTAAGATGTGCAGGCTACTCTAACTATAAAGCATCTGCCATGTTAGGGATAACTGTAAATATCTCTTGTCAGGATGGCAAGGTGATTTTCCCAGCACCTCCACCAAATAATATTCCTCAAGGAGCCCCTGTGAAGCAGAAGACTGTAGCAGAGCTGGAAGCGGAAAAAGCAGCTACTATTACACCTTTTAGAAAAACTATGACTAGTGCATCTGTATACACAGCAGGTAGGCAACTTCCAGGGTTGGAGAGTCAGTTTAGAGTACTACTCATTTGGCTAATACTTTTGACGACTCATCTCACTCATTCAATTTAATAACTTTTTGGGAGAGCAGGTGGTTGGCTGGTGTATTCTAGTGCAAAATGAGTATAGTGTAATAATTGCTTTTGAGAGGGAAAACTAAATTTTAGAAATTTTACCAAAAGTATTAACTTTTCAAACAGTGCTGACTTAGGCTGTTTGCATGTATGTGTTTTTGGCTTTATTTGAATATCAGTAAAATACTTCAGATTCTGAAAGACTCCTGCAAGGGTCTGTGCCCATGCTTTGCAGGAGAATCAATTCGATGTCATTGCTTCAAATGTCAATGTATTGCATGAGTCTTAAATGCCCACAATCTGTTGAAGTACAGAGAATAGGACGTTTGTCGTGACAAATTAAATACTGACTCTTCTTCTCGTTTGGTATTCTGTGTGCATCAGAACTTCTGCACAGGTTAATTAATGAATTGAATAGTCTTAATTTTAACCTCTGTTCTTCATATGCATGTTTTGAGTCTTCCAAGTGCTATCTCAGTATAATTGTGATTCTTCTACACTTTTGCTGTAGAACAGGAGAGTGACAGGATTCAGTGTTGGTGTAGAAACCCATCTTTACTGCTTTGTGTGCATGCAAAACAAAGATGTGTGTATTGTATTTATGGTTGTACTTTCTATTATAAAAGAAACACCAGCACTGAAAGAGCCTTGTGGTTGACAGATGATCAAGCTGATCTTGAAACAAGTCCATGCACAAAAGTCAATTTTGCTTTTTGTTCGATACTGAACTGTACTGTTGTACAGAATTTAATGTAAGAAACCATTTTAAAGTTATAGAAAATTTTGGTATGCTTTTCTTCTAGGTTTAGCTGGTATGTTAGGACTGGGTATTGCAGCTCCTAATACTGCTTTCACACAAATGGTGACGACGTTTGGCCTAGCTGGAATAGTGGGGTACCATACAGTATGGGGTGTGACTCCTGCTCTTCACTCTCCACTCATGTCAGTGACTAATGCTATCTCAGGTAAG
>JAVSBS010024480.1:13818-49456 GCA_033124195.1 Coracias cyanogaster | reverse complement strand
GCTGCCCAGGGAGGTGGTTGAGTCACCATCCCTGGATGTGTTTAAGGGTCATTTAGATGTGGTGTTGGGGGATATGGTTGTAGAGTAAGATTGATAGTTAGACTCGATGACCCCAAGGGTCTTTTCCAACCTGAATGATTCTATGACTCTATGACAGAGTGCAACACAGTAAATGACAGGTTTCTGCTGTTGTGTAAGGTAGTGTAGGTGGTAAAATGCCAAAGGTGAATTACATGTAGACAAATTCTGCCCTTGAGTGCAAATAGACTAAAGAGTCTGAAATTGCATTAAAACTCAAAATCATTTCTTTATAAATGTTGATGTTTCATGCAGAAGTCATATCATTGGTTTACATTTTTTTTTATATGTTAAACCACTATCAGTCTTACCACACATTCTAGCATGGTTCCAATGTCTTGTAAAACCTCATCTAATGAACACGAAACACTTAGGGTTTTACACTATCCTGAGATCTGTATAGTTCAAAGTATAGTTGTTTGAATTCATTGCTATAAGTAGCTTACAGATTCCCCAAATATATGTATATATTTAGGTTCAAAATGGGATTCAGGAACTTCATGAAGTCTAAACATATCAGTAGCTATTAAATTAAATTTTGTGGATGCAACCTGATTCAGAAACTCCTCAGACAGTAGATTAGAAGGGCCTTCCAGGGAGGGATTTATGAGTTTTAACAAGTCCAAAATCTTCTGGTGTCCTTAGCAAATATTCCCACTAAACAAACAATCCTCTTAAGGGTGAGGAACTAGTGAATCAAATAAAAATTCTCAGGAAATATAATTTAGTATAATTCATCTTAAACCAAACAAAACTCCAACCACAATGTTGGAGTTTTGTAAGTACAAAGATACTGCTCATTTCCTTGCTTGAATATTAAACATAACAGGAAATGCTAAATGTAAAACAAAGTATTCAGCTCAGTGCTGTAAACAAAACCACCTCTTTTGAAGATGGCTCAGAAATGGTATGTTATTGTACATAGCAAAGTAGGGCCATCTGCAGGGAGCTGTTAACAATTTATTCAAATTTGTCTATGCTTAGCTATTATGCTTGCTGGAATATGCTGCTGGATTTCAACGTGGCTACACTTCATTGCCCACAGTATGTTGGAAGCTTACACTAAGGGCTGAAAACAAACCCTGTGGTCCTAATGCAGTGAGAATATTGGAACTTTATTTTGTCAGGAAAACAAAGGTTGAGCCTCCACTAGGTATTTCCCTTTCCTCAAGACATATCCATTTTGGCTGTACATGCTGCTTTGTGTTTCCCACAAGTGATGGTTTCAGGTGGAACAGAAAATCCTATTCTCCAGACTGTGCACGGTCTTCTCTGTTACACTTTTATAAAGGCTGAAAGCTGATGTATCTGCAAAGCAAAGCTCTAGAGACCTTTTCTATAGCACAGTTTCATATTCTTTCCAATACCAAGGTCAATATACTGATATGCAAAGGCTTGTGCCTTACCCTATCTCACACATTTTCACCAGTCAGGTACTTCCACCTCTGAAGTAAGAGCTCTGAATCACACAAGAATTTTCACCTTTCATCTGGCATCAGCAGACTGTCTCACCACTGACTGAAGCAAGATCCCCACTTGAGTCTCTTCAGTAATATTAAGATGCACTTGGTAATGACCTGGTCCTTCAATTTCAATGTATACTTTCCAGACACAAGGAGATAATTTACTTCAGGGCATAAACCATAAAACTTCAAATCATAAAACAGTTCACAGAAAATAGCTGATTAAAATTATTGTATTACTGTACTGATCATGCCTAACTCTTTTACCAGTACCTAACATGCCTAAATAGCTTCAGCTCTATAATTTATGTTGTTTCTTCAAAGGAAGTGGTTTTGTAGGTGCTATTTGAATAAATGTACTCTTCTTTGTTATCAGAATAATTTCCTGCTTTTTGAGAAAGCAAGCTCTTCAGAGATGAACATATAAGATAACAGCATTGCTATGAAAATATAATCTCTACAATTAAAAAAAAAAGATATACTTTGCCTACTTATAAGGGCTTTTTCAACTGAACTTCAGTGAACCTTAAGTTTGTACTTAAATATGCAGTGCTCCATATGCTAGGTAAATGTTTATGTCCTACAATACTATAAGAAGGAACTCTGGCCTTCCCTGAATCAGTAGCAATGTGTTTTCAATGAGGGTAATATTTTACCTCCAGCTGGAAATAGGACCTGACTCAGAGTATCTTGCTTTACCTTTAAACACCTCTTCACATTGGTCTGCTGATACAGAGTTTGCATTGAACACACCCTTTTATTTATGTGCTATACATATTCAGAAGACCAAAAATCCCTCTTTTCAAATAATTGTTCTCATGGTTAAACAGCTGCAAAGCTGACATGTGAAAGCTAGCCAGCTGCTCAGAGAAATGACAGGTGACTAAAGGGCCAATTTAATACTTAAGCTCACCTCACTGAGTACAAGATCACACAAGTCTTGCTTAGGGGCACAATGTTATCTGGGCTGGGATTTAAGGTTGAATCCAAACCCAAAATAAACAAAAAAGAAAAGTATTTTGGCACTTATCTGAGGAAAGGGTGATATTTTGGTAACTAAATCCAAAATGGTGTTCCTGAAAGCCTCTGTTCAGGTGCCACACAAGCATTAAAGTCACCTAGTCTTCATAGTTGTTGCCTCTGATGACCTTGAACTTCCCAAAAAGCTTAACTTCTGCACAATTGCAGAAGCACTTATGTTTTGGCATGGTTGAACATTGCACTGCAAACTTACACTGAGAACCAGGCTGAGTGTCAAGCAGGCTCTCCTTCACTGAAGTCCTTCCAGGATCTTCCTGACCTGGAAAGCATTATCAGGATAGAGCTTACACACACAGACTAGATCAGACCTCTGGAAACCATGAAGCGTTTTCCACAGCTACTGGGTTATTGGAGAAGGACACAGTGCAACTAACAATTTATTTAAAACATAATGGCTTTCCCAGGAAGTGGAAGATGAAAGCTAATTCCTTCCTATGCTGAAGGGATTTCTTCTTTCTTAGGTCAGTAGTCAGAGCTAATAGGCTATGCAGAATATAACTAAGGTTCTTTGGGGCAGAAAAATAAAGAAGAAAAGTCAGTACGACTCCCCTGATAATGACACATCCTTTGTGACTTGGCTACTGAGTGACTACATCAACCATGCTGTTCAAAACTCCCTGAATCCTGCATTCCTTTCTGCAACATGACAAAGTAAGCTTCAACAAGCATGTGGAATTTATCTTGCCTCCCCCAGCTGCCAATGTTACCTGGAGCTCTCTGGTTATTTCATTTGCCTGAGGGTAAGCAATAAGGAATTGAAAGATTTCTGAAAGCTGAAAAGAGCCTCAAACTCAGGCTGTGCCCTATGCAAATGCTATAAACAATGTGGGTGGAAGTGGCTGTGGCTGGTGTCTACTTCAGGATGAACACAAATTTTCAGAGATTGTTAGCTATAACCTGGTCTCTGTGATGACAGCAATCATTATCTAATATGGCAATGTTTATTGTGGGAAATCCAAAAAGATATATTTTATATAGAGGGTATGAACATAGAGATTCAGTATATTCTTGTAATTTCCATCTTCTTTAATAACCCAGCCGCTTACAAACATGTTTCTATGTAGAGTCCACAAATACAACTTACGCATAATTATGCAAAAGAGGGACAAATAAGGTGATAGCTAATACACCATTGTTGGACACAGATAAATTACTTCTGGTCAAAGTCTGATATGGTTGCTCATGGCCAGTCTCCAGATCTGCTAGCTACCCTGCATATCTCAGAACCACATGTGCTCGGTGCTTCTATTACCTCTTGGTCACAGATGATATGATTTAGTCTCATCCCTCTGACTCTTGTGTGGTCTATCTATCCCTTCATAAAAGAAAATGGAAGGGATTAACCAGTCTTCAACGTGAAAAGAGATAAAGATTCAATAAAGATTTATATCATCTCTTAGTGCTATAACGCACATTTTAATGTAGTTTTGCTTGACATGAAGCTCCAGTACAATATGAAAGATTGCTAATGAATACAGTAAAAGCCTAATATTAAGCTTTTGACTTCATCAGGGAACAGCTAGAGAATGCAAAGTTTAGGTCAATATTTAATGCCTAAATCTTTGTGGTATGGTATCTTTCATGTCATTATGATCCAAAGTTGCCTTCAATTTATATTTCTTGCCATTTGTCAGGTTAAGATAGTACTTTGAGATTTATTTAAGTATAGGATATTAGATGTAATTTGCATCTAATAGTGCCAGCTAGACCTTTCGCTGTTCTCATGGGTGTATGAATGTCAAAAACACTCAGCATTCCAGTAATACCATAATGAACTAAATATGAAGGCAAATGCAGGGAAAAAAACCCCCACACATCAAAGGTGAAATATGTTTCCAATCAGTCTCTGCAGATGATTCAGCTAGGAGCATCAAGATTGTATAATGACCTGCAGACCAGATTCCCACACACAGCTGTATGAAGTAACACGAGAGCAAATGAACTGTGAAAACTGTTATTGTCACTGAGGGCCTAAGTAAAGTAACATTTATTTGAACCCTTTTCTGTTCCAATGAGATTTTATTTTAGGGAGACACCAAAAGCGTAACATAATTACACATTAGTCTTTCTTGGCACAAAAAGGAATCCAAAACTGACCTTGTTTGGACTTCCAGTTAAAATGACTCTCACATCATAGCTTAAAAAAAACCCCCAAATCCACTCTGTCTTCAAAGCATGGCTGGATTGATTTCTTCTCCAGAGCTAAAAAAAATGTGTAATACATAAATATGCCAGCAATGTGCATGTTTGTAACTTTCTGTATTTATGTACATAAACAGATGTGCATATGTACACGTATGTATTTTGTATACACACATAAATACATACATACATGTGTAGACACATATGTCTACATATACACAAATAAGTATACCTGTACATTTTTAATATAAGATTCATACAGTGATGTTTTGTAGCACTGAGGTATGTCTCCTTCTTTTATAGGGAACATTGCATTCTAACAAAGAATTGTTATAATTGCTCTTTTAAAATTACATATGGCTCAACTCCATGCAGCTTCTCACTGTATAGAACTGTGTGAAATCTTTTTATGAAACCTGGAATCAATTAAAGCTCATCTAGTTAGGGCTTTGTTAATAGCCTGACATTCACCTTTGGGTCATTGTAATGCTTGTGCGATCTTTCAGAGGATGAAGTAACTGTACCTGTAGAGATTTTTTGTTTCAAAGCAGATGCTACAAGAAAGAATTTTAAATAAATGACATTAAAGGTAGAGAAGGGTAAGACAAAATTGTTGTTTATTCAAAACAAAATCCGTAAACTCAGCTTGATAGTACTTACTATTGCTTCTATTTATCTCCCAATGTGTTTATATTAGCAAAATTTTGTTTGCTTAGCATGTAAGTAGGGGTTGACTCAGGCAAATGTGTATGCACAAGGGTTTGTGCTGCAATAGTTCATAAGCTTGTCTTGAGAGCTGATGTTGGCATGGGAGTTTTTCCAGCAAGGGAACAGAAATGGTGTCACATATGAAAGAGATGACCAAATACTTAGACATGTGGAACATAATGGACGGTGAAAAAAAAAAAATCAAAACAATACACAATCTTTTCAGGTTAGGAACTGCTCCTTTTACCTGGAACAGGATTGTGCTGAGTGTGGCACACAGACAAGGTGCCCACAAGCACATTATGAACAACTCACAGTCAACCTTGGACTGAAGTATATTATTTGATGAGTAATTTCAAATGCTGAGCACTCTGGAACATGTCAGAACATATCTGTATGTATTTAAAAAACAGTTACATTTGATGGATAAAGTATCTTCTGATAAAACAGATCACTCCATGTGAGATGACACTAAAAGAATTTGGACAGTTTCCTCTAAGTTTTCCTGCTTTTCTCCTTCCAAATTACCCTGAAGTCTAAAATCCACTGGTAAAATGAAACAGAGGGAAAATTTCAGTCCTGTTTATGAAAAGAGGAAAGATGACAGAGTTACAAAAAATAAAACTCCAGGTGACAATATTTGTCAATTAGTTATTCTAACTTACAGTGTTCACCAAACTGCTTGGCTGAGCTAGTTACAAATGACAGTGTGGCTGACCCCACTTTAACCCCGGGTTTAAATAGCGTAAATGGAAAATTAATAACGAGGATAACCAAATGGCATACTTGGTAAGTTTAAGGGGAACATAAATTTAAATGATTGTATAGCGTATATTAAGAGTAAAATAGTTTTATAGCATATAAAGAAAGTCCTTTAATGAAGAGCAAATATTACTGCTACACTCTGCATTCTCTTCGTATTTTGCTCAGCTGAATGTTCAAGTTAATGTTCAATATATTTAATATTCACAGATCTGGCTGGATTGGATTGTTTAGTTTTAGCATATGTTCAAAATGCTGTGCAAACAGTGACCACAAAATGGTGGTCAGAAGAAGTTATTTGACATAGATTAAAACCATTACATCCTGTCTTAGAGGATGCAGATGCAGTAGATGAAGTTTTAAGATCTCTTTCAGTTCAGTGATTCAAAACTTCAGATTATACTTGACCACAGTCTGATAACTATATATAAAGAACAGACACAGAACTTTCTTTCATCAACAGCCTATCTTTTGCTTGTGCCTTGTAGCAGTTTACTCAAAAAAAATCAGTCACTGACCAGGAAATCATATCTGAAACCTCAAAAGCCAGAGTAATGATGAATATTTAGGTTGAGTCTGCTCTTTGATTTTTTTTTTCAGTTAGAATGATTGATAAATATCCCTCTAGCGAGTAATAATTCTTGACTGACAGATTACTTCCCTCTTAGACGTTTTGAGTCAAACTAACATAGACATTTTGATCACACTTCATTCTTTTATATTAATACAGCATAAAATCCTCCCACAGCTACATATGTGTCAGATGGAAATATTGTATCTAATTCATAAATATTTATTTATAACAAATCTTATGTCTGAAGTTTCCTGGATTGCTAACAAAAATGCAAATACAATAGATTTGTCTCCTTCAAGAACTCTAAATACTGATCATTTTCATTTACACGGTGCGGATAAGGGCCATGGAAGAGATGAACATCAGCCCTGTTGGCTTTTATTTTTACAGATCCCCAAAGAACTCCCTGCCATTTAAAATGTAAACAGAAATTGCTTTACCCCAAGCTGTTTTTTATCTATCATTAAATGCTACTTGGTGGTGCCAAATATTACAAGGGGAAAGAGGATGAATGTTACAATAAGATCATGAAGAAGGTCATCATAATTGTCTGCCCCAGGCTTCTTCACAGGAGGGCTTTCAGAGGGTACAGTTTTAAAGGCAGTGGGCCAGATCTGAAGCTACCACAAAGAAGCCCGCTCCTTTTGAAGTCAGCAGAGGCACCCTGATTAACACTGAAGAGACTACTATCTCTGAACAGGTAACCTAGCAATTTGATGATGACTAGTTAATGAGCTGTCAAAGCTTAAACACTAGTCATCCACTTGCCTGTATCTAGGAAAGTGACATACAGTCAGAATTATATGTGGAGCATTTAAGCAACTGCCACAGATGGGGAATTTAGCACACTTCCTGAAATTATTCCAGGAATCCCTAAACCATATTTGAGCATCAGCAAGTGTATATAGAAATGCATAGTTATCAAGAATGCCATCTAGTGTACCCTCCCAGCAACACTCAACCATAACAAAGTCTCTGCACACAGAAATAAAGTGAATTGATTATGAACAGTTTATCACTCTGGATTGTGATAGATGAGACCATTACGAGCAACCTGAGAAAAATCAGATGGATGGATCCAATGGAAATCACATGGCTTTTCAAAGCACCAAAACTGTTTTGTTCTATAGGATGGCACAAGATTCTTTCTATATGATTATATAAAACTACACCAGTTCCATCCAGCCTGTCTCACTAATCTTTCACTAGGATGCCCTGTTGCAAGTCTATAACCAGAATTCCCCACTTTTCTCTATCTCTGAATCATCCTAAATGTAGGGAAGACGACATTTTGTAAAACAAGGCTCCTGGGTAGTTCCCTGAATTCTGAGATAAGCATTAAGATGTGCAACCGCAGTAAAGATGCTTGATATGATGTTATCTGGCAAGTGGTTAATCTTAATCTATCTCACAGTTGCTCTGGTATGCAATAACAAATTGTAAATACCTAAATGTTTTTCACCATCCACATCACATTTTTTAGTTCGTCACACATGAGACTCAATGACAGCACTCATCTCTGGCTGAGTTGTGTGATAGCACAAAGTGTAAACCAACAGCAAAGGCTTTCCATTAGCTCTCATTTTAAATCTACCGACTTGTAATGGTTTGCTGTTCCATCTCAAGCCAGTTTTTTGTCAGTTTACATGCAAATAATTTCCATTTTTATACGGCCTACATGCATTTCTGAGAAAAATCTTGCTATGCTTCCTGCTACGTTCCAGCTTGCATTAAGGAATTGCTCAGGCACATCTACTATGTTATCACCGGTCATGTAAAAGCATTAGAATTTGTGTTCTACACTACATTTCACACTAAACTCCTTCATACTCATCTATGAAAACAAATGTTATTTAATGAGGAAGAAAGGTTAATGAACAGGGAACTAATCTAGCATTTAACTTCCCTAGTCACTATATACTTCCTGAATGACTTCAGGCAAGGTCTTTAGCTATACCCTAACTTCCTCCCTTGTAAATCAGAGACAAAGGCACAGCTGCCACTACAGGGTTTTGTGAAGGTAAATATTGTGAAAGACCATGAAGTGTTTGAACAGAACAGTAGTAAGGCAGGTAATATTTCAGACAGATCCAACTGTTTGCCCCACTTCCAACAGTGGTAGCGCCTGCTCTCATCTCTGTAGCATATTTTCAATAAGCTTTGTCAACAATACTTTCAGTTTGTTTTAATCCATTAATGAAAAGGGTAGATGCTTAAGGTGTTTAGTGAGATTTCCCTGAGCATAATCTGTGGTTTAGCCATCAACTACAGCATACCAGTGATCCTGCCCCAAGAGGAAGACAGTTGCATTTTTCATCTTTCACTGACTGCACAAACACTGTGAAGGCTGACACCAGGTATACTGCTAAAGAGATGGAAATGATAGTTCAATAAACTGACTTTCCACAGGATACCAACTGTTTCTCTCTCCTGCATAATTTTCATTGAACTGAAATCCACATATGATTTACAAAACCACTAATAAAAATTTGCAGTAAGAACGCATTTTCACTGCTGTCTACAGAAGTGCTCAATTCAATGAAAATATACACATTTAAGCCAGTAGGGAGTGGATTTATATTATTATTTATAAATTTTGAATTAAATAATATCTTAGCAAAATACTAAGACATCAACATCCTTATGATCTTTACTTTCCACTATGAGAATAAAGTAGTATTAGAGCTACTGAGCACCCACCTTTAGGTTGCAAGATCCTGTCTGTCACAGAATCTCCTAGCAGATTCTACACACTTTCTCACCTTGATCAAAATGTGAGAATTCAGCAAGAAAAGAGATCAATATTGAACATTTAGGGAAATCAATATTACATGCTGAAAGGCCTGGCTTTTTTATTCAAAGTTTATCTCTGCTAACATTTCAGAGCTCTTGTTGCCCCTTCAAACTCCTGTTATAAGGCAAGCTCACTCTCAGTTCCATTAGTCACAATACCTTAAAAGCAGCTCAGCAAGAGGTACGATTTGCTCTGTAGTTACTAAACACTGAAAACAGTGAATTAAAACCTCCTGTTACAAGTAGATTAAGTCTGACAGAAGACTGTGTCTTCACTATTCTGGTAGAATCAACTGCATCCTGAAAGTAAGTACACCAAGGAAACTCAAGGGTAAAGAAATACCACAGGTGGGAAAAAAAAAAAAAGAAAAGAAAATTTTTTAAAAAGGGAAAAATAAATTATTTCTTAAATACAAAGTGAAATATTCCTCATAGGTCAGAGAAAGAGTGCATAGTAGCCAAAGACAAAAACTGGTAGGTTGCATACTATGGGCTTCAGGATCTGCCCATAATTCTATCTTTAAATACACAATGGTATTTTAAAATACTTTAAACTGCACATATAGACATGTAGAATAACTCAGTCATCAGAGGCATGAAGGGATTGGAAAGTAGATACATTTCTTAGTAAAACTGGTATGGCTACTTAGACTTCACAGTGTCAACTCTGGTATCCATTTACGTCAAATTTACTCCATTTTTTCTTTCTAAGGAACTAATTGACTTTAGCCAAGCAACTTCTCTGAGATCTTCACAGTCTTTAAATAATGAATGCAAATTTTCAGCTGCACAATGAAACATTATCCAGATCTCCAGATGGCCTCCGTTTCATATTCTCAGGATCTGGTGTAACTGCTGTCCCAACATCATATGTAGCAGGTCCATGATACCCGAGTGACAAATGGGTCTATGTAAGGGATTACTTTGGCAAGAATTCTGTGCCTCCATGCAAAATGAACCCTATGAACTCCACTGCAACACACAATACAAGAAAGCTCCAAGCAAATATGAACAGACGTAGTCCCACTAATAAAAGAAACATCACCCCTATTAAGTTTGGCCCAACTTCAGTCACTGTTTGTTGAAGACAATGTAATTTCCTGTGATTTAAATGACATTAATAACAATGAAGAGAGAACGCTTAAAGCTGCATTGAAAATGTATCTATATATCTCCCCATAATATGAATAAACAGTGAGTAGTTCCCAAGTGCACGTTTCCCAGCTGCTAGGGAGATTTCATCTTGATTTTCATTTTACTAAAAGGACAAAAACAGAGCATGAAAATACATATTAAGCAACCTAAAAGATGAGATGATCAAATCATTAGATAACTAGCAAAGGCCAAAATATATAATGAAAAGATCTGCATTTGAGTATACATAGTAGGTTATCTATGAACTTTCCTTTGTAAAAAGAAGCAAACAGTATGAATAAAGAACAGATCTCAAGGTTCCTAACGATGGTTTCCAGTGACTTCAGTGGAATTCAGATAGGAAACTTTTTATAATTATTTTGCTGGTTCAGCCATCATCATTTTATGCTGCCATCAGTTGCCAGATCACACAGGCCAACACCCAACTCAGCAACAGCCCCTCAGAAGTCTTCTTTCAAGCAGTCCTGCCATAGGTTCCTGGGGGCCCAGCTCCTCTGCTGCCCACCATGGTGCCAGCATCACCTGCTGGACACAACAGAGAGACATGGCTCCCTCAGTGGCACTTTACATGGAAGGACACCACTCAGAGAGCTCAGCAAGATAACACCAACAGAAGTTACACCCAACAGGAAGTACTTCCAACTGATTGGCTCCTGGTTAATGTAGTCCACCACCCCAACAATGACCACCTGGGTGATGGCAGAGCCACAGAGCCACAGGTGTGCCAGGTTCTACCTCTGAAACATGAAGTCAATAAGAAAAACAAAACATTCTGCTAGGCTGTGACTCATTCACAGGTCAACTCCAACTTGGGGTCCACAACTCAGGCCCCAGCACTTCAACGATGTAGTTTAATTATGTAAGTGCCACCACTTTTGGCAGCACTATTTCCTGCACATGCCTCACATTTTTCAGTAGCATTTTTTAAGTGTGAATGTAAAACCTGGATGGAGTTTGATTCCTGAAAAGCATAGTGGTTCTTTGTGCTTATGTTTTAAAACAGCTCTTTTCAAAGTTGGAAGGGATGCAGAAAAAAAATGGCCACCAAAATTATTCAAGTTATACACAAAATACTTTAAAATTAAGGGATTACAGACCTCTATCTGGTTAACTAATCAAACAGGAGACTTAGAAGTGACTTGACCGAGATATTAAAGTGAAAATATAAGCTCTGTTGTTTAAGGCATAGCAAATAACAATGGTTGGAAGAAAAGTCAACCCTCTTCAAAACAATAGAAACGGTAGATTTTTAAGAGGGTCATTCACCATCAGAACAAAATCTCAAAGGAATTGACATATGCTCTCTCTTTATATCTTCAAATCAAAATGTTACATGAAAATAAGCACAAACAAACACATAACTTCTAATTTTCCAGTCAGAAGTAACCAGGCAAAATGATATGCCAGGAGTCAGAACAGAAATTGGATGCTCCTGCCTGGTTTTCAGTCTCATTAGTTAAACTCTGTGAATCTGCAAAATTATATGATTAAAATTATTCTTCAGTAATTTATATAGTATTAAGGATATTTTGCCCTCCTTTTAGCACACTTGCCTCTAACAAATTTGGGCAGATTTATTCAGCAAAAGGTGGGACATTTGCATTAACAATGATGTGTACATCACCGTGGATACTATACGTTCCACTGGAGTAAAGAAAATCACTATAGATCAAACAATTTATACAAATGCCTAATTTGTACTAATTTGCAAACAGCTCACTAATCTTTTTATTAAGGTCAACATTAAAGAGTCTGTTTCTTAGAGGGAATTTTATAGAAGATATTTTTATGAATTAAGCACATCCCATTTTTCAAGGAAAAGACTAATAGATGAACTTACATGAGATTCTGAAGAGAAAAGCTTCTTGGTTAGTGACTGTATCCTGATTACTTCCAAGCATCTTGTGGATTTGGTGAAAATATTGCACATATATGAAAGAATAGATGAGTTTATTTTCATACCATAATAAACTTTCTGACAAGCACTCACCACTATTTAAGTATGAATATTCTTTGGGTTTATTTACATTCCTCCTGCATTTATTTTCTGAAAGAGAATGATCAGTTGTTTGAGTTTGCAACCATACTTAGAGCAACTGTGGCACGAAGGAGTAGGTCATAACTTCACACCCCAAAGGGACAGAGAATCTAAAACTCATCAACAGAGCCCTGTTTTGGAGGCAGCTGAACAAATTAGACAAGCATATAACTCCATCCTTACAATCTAGGAGTTGACTTTGTATAGGCCTGATAAGAGAAAACTAATGTAAAGTTAGAAAGAGAAAACTAAATGTAAAGTCTGAGCCCAGACAATAAAACATACCATAGCTTACTTGTAGGAACAATTAAAGCCTTCAGAGAAAAAAAAAAAAAAAAAAGAAAAAGAAAAAATTCTTCTTTCTTATATCCCTCATCTTGCTTCTACTTCCTATTTGTGAAAGAGAAGACCCCAGAAATTTCCTCAGGCACTACCTTTATTTTAAAATTTTGAATAACCAAGAAAGCAATAAATGTGGCTCTATCTTGAAATCAAACCAAGAATCTCAGCAGAGCCTTTGTATATCACACATCAAACGTACATATCAAAACATCACAGGTTAATCTATGCGAAAATCAACAGCATTTGCAAATCATAAAGAAGATTAATGGGGAGGGAGGTGTATTTTTTTTAAGCTTGAGACTTTATGGGAATAGTGATCTATCGAGAACCACACTACTCCTTCTGTGACAAGAGAGTAGTATTAAGTGAAGTACTGGTCTGCTACTATGGTTTTAACACTCCATACTAATAGAAAGCCACAGGTACAGATGAAGGAAGGAAGGGAGGGAGGGAGGGAGGGAGGAAGGCAGGAAGGCAGGAACAAAGACAGGAAGGCAGGAGGGCAGGAAGGAAGGAAGGAAGGAAGGAAGGAAGGAAGGAAGGAGGGATGGAGGGAAGGAGGAGGGGGCTGGAGAGAGAGAGAAAGAGAGAGAGCGTACACCCCAGAATATCAGGGTTGGAATTTTTCATCTTAAATTTTGGGCAGCAGAAGATACAGCTGCATACACATGCAAAATGGAGGAAAATTTTAAATACAAAGCAAATAATGAACAAGATCAAATCTTGTGCATGTTCTAATCTGAACCACAACCTGAAAGAAAGTAGAAGAAATTTATGGAATGATACTGAGAATTTTTGTTATATATTTCATATGACAACCCAGGTGACTCATAGAAAGTCACTAAGAATGTTTGAATGGTCCAGCTACCAGAGATGCTGGGTAAGATCTGCATGTCATGCAGCCCCATTACCTCTCATGGACTGACATATAATGTGAGACATTTGAGAATCCAGGGCAATATTTTCAATAATAATTAAAATTTATTTAGAGCTGGTGCTATTCTATGGTGAGGATTTTGGAAGCAAATGGACTTTTCCCTAAATGGAGAGCCAAATTATATTTTTGTTTAAATCCAGGTTTTAAATCTAAGATTTCCACCCCCTCCAGTGATGTGGGATGAGTTTGTGAGGTGTGTTAAACCTGAAGACAAGTCTGCATTGCATAAAAGAGTACAATACAGAGATGTGTGCTCTGCTTTGACAAAGTCTATGAAATCCATGGGGCACTGTGTAACAAGAGACAACACAAATGCTCTGGGGCTGCTTTTGAATTTCAGCTACTTACAGTGTCCACTCACACAGTGCCAGCTCTGGAGTTAGCCTGAGAAAACCAAGTTCAGATACCTTCAAATCTGCAGAAGGAGAAAGAGCCAAACTAACCATACTTTCTAGAGAACATATATGTTTACATTATTTGAAAGATTTTGTACTGTCTTTAATTTCCTCTTTAAAAAAAATAGCTGTTTGGAGAAGCTTTGTAAATGACACATGACACAATGGCAGGAGAAAAGAGAACATTTTTCTCTCCTCAATCACAGCCCCAAAACAATAACTTTCTGGCATTACAATGATGGAGGGTTTTTCTGTCAGCACCCACTTTGTCACTTTTAGCTCAGTGGCAAGAATTGAGAAAGCACTTAACAGAAGTTAGCTTTTGTTCCTAAAAAATCCAAACACCCAAAAAACCATATTGAATGCCACTTGCCAACAGGTTGGTGGGTTTTGTTCATTGCCACTGACTTTTCTTTGAGCGTGGTAATGGAGAAAGGACTGCGTGATGAGATCAGAGCATCTACTTTGTGCCTGAAATGGGAGTTGGATTAAATGTAGGCAGTGAAGTCCAAGAAAGTGATCCAGAAAACCCGTGTAGCAAGTGATTGTCAAAGCCAGCAGACACTAACATCCTCCAAAACACCTTCTTGTTCAGCCTAAGACATTTCCCAGAGGCTTGTGTTCAACTCCCACCTCATTTCCTCAGTACTCTGGGGAGAAGGGACCACATGCCCACCCTCCAGCTGAGCTCCACAACATACCAGTGTCATGGTGTTAGCTTGGTGGAACTGAGTTCAGCCCAAAGGACAGCTGCTTCAGCAACATGCAGGAACTGGCCTGCAAGATTAGACAGCAGTGCTGCTTCTGGCCACTTTCCAGGAAATTTGTCCTGTGGGTTTTGATGGAGCTACATATTACTTACGTTGCACTAGGTCACAGTTTTCGGCTTTGAAAGCTATGGCAGTGCTGGTATCAAGGTTTCCCTCTGGCAGATACTGTCAAGGCTGAGGGCACTGATGGGCCTCCCTGTCCCTTCCCAGTCCCTCAGAGCCTCCCCAACCCTGGCCATAGCCCAAGATACCCTTTCAGTGCCCCAAGGGCTGTCACTCCCTGTGGGGGGATGTTAGGTGCAGCCCTGCCCTGTCGGCCAACACACAGGCCAATATCCCAGCCTGTGCCTGACCCCAGGTGAGATGTCTGATGCCGAGGGCTGGGCCTGATCTGCTCCTGGCTGGTGCTGAGACAGACCCTGACTGCTCTCCCAGGAAGCCCCTACTGCCCCTGGCTGACCTCCATGGCAAGCCACCCTCCCATGTGTTCTGAGAGGTGCCCCTTCACCTGCCCTGTGTCTCTGCCCACTGCAGGCTTCCTCAGTCTCTGCCCATTGTCTAGCCTCCCAGTGCAAAGGAAAATGGCATCAGCCATTCCTGCTGCTCAGTAACTCCTCAGCAACACATGATTCTCACTGGTCAACACAGAGACAGACACTTTCATTAACTTTTTCCTTTCTGCTTCTCTAGCATTAAAAATGCTCCACTGCACTCCTCAGAGAGAAAACAGCATTGCAAACATACTGAAACAAGCTGTCACTACCCTAAAATTTGCTTTTACGAGCTAGGGAAATTCCACTATTCCAGAATGACAACCATAGCGCTTCTGAGAAACCCCCGTAAATCTTGACTGTGTGCAAGCATGTTGTTTTAGCCAGGTTTATTACTAGGAAATAGGGAAATGGGGAAAATATGATGAGAAAGCCTGTTTTCAGGAAATCCAAACCAATAGTGAAATGAAAACTGCAGGATTTTTCCCTGCAGTAAACCAAACCTCTAAAACCTTTAAAGGTTCGCTCACCGTTACACAAATGCTGCTACATAAATCAGTCAAATATAATGAGGCAATAAAATCTAATTCATGCACAAATATCCTGGCAATCAACCATGCTGGAAAGAAAATTGAGAGCACTAACTGGGAACTTCGGAGGGTTTCCTGAAGCATGATTTAGGCAACTTTTGCCAGAATGTGACACAGTCTCCTTAAATCCGTAACTATTTGCATGCATATTATTGTGGTTTGCCACAATTGAGAACCCCTGCAGAACATTTTTGGTTCTGTAGTTCAGCTTGTGTTAGTAATCCAATAGAAATATTTACCAAAGGTTTACAACCAACTTGTAAAAATGTACTTGGCATCAAAACTTGAACTTGGCACATGAAGGACTGCCCAAAAGCATTTTTCTTCCCTTCCTAAATTTTACATACAAATAAACAGAGGCACTCTGAGTTATCTGTATGTATTAAAGAATCAATTAATATTTTCAAACAGATTTTTTGCACTTGTGTAATTCTAAAATGGTATGAATCCAAGCAAAATACCATAGAGTTTATATTGATGCCTTTTATTAGAGAGGTTAAAAATAGCTAAAATTTAGCTAAAAATAAAAAATGTAGAAATTATTTCTTATTCCAGATGATGGAGAAATCACATTTGAGCTTCTTACAGGCTATTCATTGCTTTAGTGCTTTGAAGAGGGCATAACACCACCAGCCCTGGGCATTTCCCTATGGCACACAGAGTTTACCAGAGACACAAGGAATAGGAAGCAGCCAAAAGCACGGAAGATGAGTCTTGAGTTTGATTCAGCTTATGTTGACCAAAGAGGTCCTTGCTAGGACTATTTCCTTTTTTGTCCTTTTAGTACTGAGCCACTGGCTTTCAGAAAGTCAAGTGTCTTGTTTCATTGAGCAACAAAAGCCTAGGAAGATATACTATAAATGCTGTGCAAGGAGATTGCCATTTTCTAGAGCCCTCCATTTTACCACACTTAAGCCAACTCAGCATCACTACTAAAGTACATCCTAGGTAGGGTGAGCATCCTGCCATGAGACACTCTCCAAGACAGAGAGTCATTAATTGAGGACGTGTGAAGAGGTACAGCGCTGTAGGAAAGAATGATCCCAGACTCTAGCAGACCTCAGGGATTCTCAAGATTTTAAGGACCAAACCACTTTAAAAACTCAAAGTTCAACCATCCAGCTCTTTTTCCTCCATACATTCTTGCCTTGTTCCCTCTCCACACTGACAAAAAGAATGATGTGAGGGAAACAGTGAAACTCCTTGAACTTTCCTACTCTTGGACACTTACAGAGATTTTTCCTTGGAAAGGGAAATCTGCCACAACACCCAGAGACTGAAAGAGGAAAAATAGTCAAGTAAAACGTCGTGTGTAGGTGCTTTTTCCACCAAAGCTCAGAGGGGATTCTGGCAAGAGACAATAGTCTGGACAGACTCAGAGAATATAGTAGAAGGAATGTCTGAAGGAAAGAAGGACCTCCTGAGATGAAGCCAAAAAAGGCAATTTTTTCACTTCAATATGGAAGCACTACCCTTTAAGGAACCAAGGCCTGGGGAGTTTTAAAAACTGTTAAGCTGGATCTTTTTAGGTAGCCACTTATCCAAGAAGTGGAGAGAAGAATTAATATGAATGGCTCAGAATCCATGTAAATCCAGCTTAGGAGCAGTTTGGGCAGCATGAGCTTTTGCTTATTTCATCCTCTTTATTTTTTTTTCTGTCTTTTCCTTTGAGACCTCAGTCGTGTACAGAAAAACACAAACCATTGGTCCCCATAAAGACCAAGTGGATGAAAATCAACAGTTTATGGGAGCTCAAATGTGATAAGCTCATGATGCTTTGTGGATTTAAAAGCCTTTGACCCCTGAGCTCTGTGACTCACCTGTCTTCAGGAGTCAAGTAAATTCTCCCAAGTAATTCAGGAGCCTACTGGCTCAGACTCATGGCAGTGCTAGGGTGGCTCAGTTGCTGTTAGCACTATGAATGTTCACAAGCTCTTCCTGGTTTTGAGATAATGTGACATAAAAGAAATCTCTGGTGAACAGACTCAAACCCCCTGCCAGACACAGACTCACAGTGTGCACACAAACAGTTCCTGCAGTGCTACTAATGGGTAGTAATTTGTTAAATTGCCATAGTTCTGGATGGATTCAGGGCAAAGGTCTCATACATTACAGCTACAGAAATAAGTCTCATCTTTTTATTTGAAACTCTATTGCTATTTCAATAAGAGAAGGTTAGACATGACAGCTACAGCAACACTATCACAATTTCCATTCCATTCCTTTTACTTTAAAACTGTTCTACCTCCACTTTTGCTCCTTTATCAATCATCAGAAAATCATGCAATGACATCTGAAGAATATCATTCTTCACAATGGAATGCCATAGGTAGATGCTGCTGATGTCTTGTATTTCTCCCATGTCAATAGTTTCTGTGTACCTTCAGACTTTCCTTTTTTTAAAAGCATCATCACCCCATGAAATCCAGCACTTGCAAATTTAATCATATATCTGTGCATGGTTGATAAGAATCTTTCCTTCTGCATATACAAAAGTTCAGGAAGAGTCTTGGGCTTTGCAGTATTCTTTCCATATTTTACAGCTGTCCTTTTAAGAATATTATGATCAAATATCTTATCAAAATACACATTTATCCACGCATTTACCACAAAAATGATTTTAAAAAAATAATTATTTTAAGAATACTTGGGAATAGCAATTTCTGTAAGGCCTATTTTTCTAGAAGGCTCCTTGCAAAATGTCATTTATTTTTTGAAATGGCACACATTCAGATTTTCTCCCATTCAAATGAGTGGAAGTTGTGGCACTGACTTCAGTGTTGACAGAATCATATCTAGTTTGCAGATCTCCCTAGTTCAAAAATACATTGGATCATCATTCCTCTCTAATCCATGCCAATTTTTTTCCAAAGAAACAAAGTTTCCTTAGAACATGCTGCTGCTTTGATCTTTTATCTGTGTTTAATTAAGAACTCTGAATCATCTTTACCTTGTCAGAATATCTTGTATCCTTGATTCATTTTCCCTTAGCCAGATGAAAAAAAGGTGATTTTTGGCTGCTTTTAATTTTTACCTTTGCACGGATGGTCTAACAAAAGCAACACACTTTTTCCTTCTTATTAATTCTTAGTCTTTTGCACTGGTACTTCTCTACACAGGCCATAACCTTTCTGTCCTCCTTGCTTCAGCCCTTGTAACATTGCCAATGAAAGACATTTGCTGCCCGCATGTAGTAAATTCTTATTAAACCACCTTAGAATTTTATTTTCCCCTGCAGTACAGAGGAACACTATGCTTGGAAAGGATTTTTTGCAATGGATAAATTTGGCCTCATTAAATAATTACAAAATAAACCAGAAGGAGCTGGTTCCAACCATTATATGGGAGATAAACAGTTTTTTAAATGTGGCCTAATTAAATAATTACTCAATAGACCAAAACAATTCTGATCTGCCATGTAGCTAATGTGCAGTTTTCAAAAACTACCTAATTAAAGTAATTACCCAATAAAACTGATGGTTCTAAATGAGTCACTTCTTTTCTTTGGTTACTTGGTGCCCAGATTAAAACAACCTAATTGCATAATTTCTTTAAAGAGGTATTCTGATATATCAATCAATAATATACTAGGGTCTTCTCCCACTTCTATTACTTTTCAGCTTTTTTATTTGCAACTCTGTTGAAACTACCATAGACTTCTGTGATCTCTGGGTGCCAAATATGGAGTTGTTTCAGATCCATGTAAAAATCTGGAATGCCTCTTCAGTGACAGTGTGACTCTTCCTTTTTCTGTGTGCTATAATTTCATTTTTAAAGGAAATGTCAGTGACCTCTTTGTAAATGTAGACTCTTTGTATGACACCTACTGATCCTGCCCTAACACTAATATATATATTTCAAGTGCCAGTGTGACATAGTGTCATTGACTGGCTGATTCTAATCATTTACACAGTCTAGCAGCAAAGCCTTCCTAATATGAATGCATTTTATACAAATAAAACTGTGCTTTGCCTAGACTCATTTAATCTTACGTTACCTCTCTCCTTCCCTCTCTCCCTTCCACATTCCTCAGAATAAAAGGAAGCATCAGCAAACGTGTAGTTTTGCCAATATGATAGTGCTTACACTAGCAATTTCACCAGCACAGTTCCGTCAATCACACATCACACTTTACCACCCTCCTCATCAACATAGCTGTTCCAGCAAAATTTTGTGTTATGGACCCGACCTGAGTCTCATTAAAGTGGCCAAGGGTCATAGGCTATAAAATCACACAGACATGTTTCGAAAACAGTAACTTCCTATCTTCTATTCAGTTTAATTGGTTTTGAACTTAAATGGGAGTTGACCTTGTCAATTTTTTACCAAAAAATTTCCATAGCTTTTAGCCACAAAAATTTGTTTAGCCACAAAAATTTGTTACCTTTTCAGCCATACTCTGAGAACTTAGCTATTTTAAAATCCTGATTACAGGGCTATGTCGGGGGGAAGGTTGAAGGAGCATCCATAGGAAGAAAGGTATCTGAGTAGAACCAAGAAAATGGGATAGATCTTTATAACTAGGGGGAGCCTGAAGAGATGGAGAAGCAAAAACACCCCATACACCAAGTGTCTTTACTAGGGTCGGTCTGAACTACCAGAACATCTTATTTACTTTAGTGGAAGACATAGCAGCTTGCCAGCTTTAAGAAGAGTAGTCTTTTATTTAGGAACTTATACAAAGCTTTGAATATTTAATTTTAGTTATCCAAATGTGAATTTATTGCACTTATTTTAGAAATATACTTAACCTTATGTGACTCTTTGAATTGGCAGCTGTAATTAAGTGGCATTTGTTATTCACCATTCTATATCTGATACTGTAATGAAGCCTGCAGTACTTGTCTATTCATGTGTTAACCTAATTGACTCCAAAACTTCAGACATAATGCAAACTAACTGAGGTCCTCTAGCTATGACAGTGAAATCTCAAGGCTTCACTACAGTATGACAGGTTTACTGTTTGTAACAGAGAAAAACAAGCTATCCAGCAGTAGACAACACACACAGCTGTCCAGAGGAGCTTTGATTTGGAACAGAATGAAGGGCATATTGAAAAGCCAACAGAGAGATGAGAGCCCTGAACTTAAATCAAAACCAGGTTTACTAAAACAGTAAGCCTGCTTTCAGGATTTTCCCTTGTTTAAGATTACCCAAAGTGACAATATGCCAAAAGAAACAGTTTTGTTTCAGTCTGGAAAAAAACACATTAGTTAATAATGCAAAGCTTGGCCTTGTTTTTACAGTAACTGCAACTGAGTAACTGAGATGATAAAACTCCAGGGCAGAGATTTCAAAATGTTCATATTTCATATATACAAAAAAGATCATAGGTATGATCCCCATCTGCCTTAGAAAGGAGGATTTTTGTAAAATCTCTGCAGCAAATACAGCAAGAATTCAGATTTTCCACTAAAGAGCATTGAACTCGATGATTTCTTGAAAAATTACTTTTTTCCTCCTTAGCTATGTCACTCAAAAATTTTCATAAGAGACAACATACATGGTGAAACTGATTCCTGGGACAGAACATTAGGTTACATGGCTCTCTGTTACGTGAACAAAAATCCTACTATGTATTCTTTGTGGTTGTAAGGAACGGGGCTTATTAAATATAGGGTCAGGACATAAGCTTGAAGTATGCAAAGACGTAAATAATCTTCTTCAGCCGCTAAAGAGAAAGCAGACTGGCATTGCCTGTACATGTTCTATTTGTCAAACTAAGAATGGAATGACCAATACCATTATGCAGTTTTCTTGTATCACAGTTGAAAGCATAATATTATAACTTCTTCCAGCATTGAGATCAATCCTGAAATAATTTATTTCTTGCCATTCATTGGTGATTATTTCTGTGGATAATTAGAGGGGGAAAAACTGATTAATTTGACAAAACCCCTAAATTACAGTACTTCTTGAGAAAATGAGAGACTGAGGATAAAAGACAAGTTTACCTAAGAAACTTGCAGTTTCCATTTCAAATATTTTCTTTTTTGTTTGTTTTCAGAACTGCTCAGTGACCAGATCTGGGGTTTAGTTGTGACTGCCTTACGTGACTGGGCAGAGGAACAAAGATATGCATGTTTTTCTTGTATTAAAAGGAAGGTACTTTTTTAAGGACACTGTAGAACCAACTGCCACAGGCATGTCAGATGTACAACAGGCTCAAAGAGACACTAATCAAATGCAGAAAGGATGGGCTTATTAGTGGCAATTAACCATGACAGTCCAAACCCATCCTTTGCCTTAGAGGGTCTCTAGATTGCTGATTAGCCAAAGATGGGAAGAAGTATGCCAGTGAAAGACTTTACCCTGGTTCTTAGACTGCAGCTTCACAACAGTTCTAGACGGTGTAAGTACTGCACTTCCTCCTACCCTGGGCAAGTATTGCAGCCTTGTCCCTTGATCCAGCTGGCCCAGGAAACTAATTCAATTGAAAACTAAGTACTGTCAGCCAAGTTAGCTTCCTGATCTCATCACATAAGCACAGTTGCTTTTTTTTTCCTGTAATCTTCTGCTACTGACAAATTGATGGTGGTTTATGAAGCCCTACAAACCTCTGGTCAAACCTAGTATAGCAGGTTTAATGCTACTTTCCTCTGAGCCATACCATTCTCACCCATATCTTTCAGTGGTGGGAACATGGGGAGGCAGTTGTGCTGGCTGCACTGCTGATTTTTTGATAACTACCCACAGTAAAAAAAAGAATCCATACTTACACAGGACAAGTTATCTTACTCCTCTCTCAGGGTAACAGGCAACTTGAAAAGTGGTCTGCTCCTACTGAATTGCAACTGCACAGTCTGAGATGGTGATCCCTCTGTGACAGTAGCCCTGTCACTGGTCTTTAGAAATAATACCCTGGATGGGCTCGGTAGACCTGGCCTTTTTCAGCATTTGTTTTGTTTTAAACTTTGCTGGAGGTGGCTGTTTTTTCTACCAACAACTATTCTACACTGAAACCTAAAACATTTTTCTTCAAAAGTGCTGTTAAACTAACCCTTAATTTTATAAGCTCATCAGCTCAGTGTGCGGTAAGATAACAAGAAGATAAGAGCTTGTAGAATGTGCGTATGTGCAGCTGTGTAACCCTTCCTGCTTTGCAATACTTATCTGACTTCAGGAGGAAGACATCAAAAATATAGAATTGTGAATTATTTCCAGAGCATACGGGTCTGACTGTGCTGTGTTTTAAGAACCGCTCTGGTTCAAGTGCCATGCATATTTTCTGTTGCATACATTCATCGCTGAACTCCAGAGAGAATGGCAGTAGTGTCCTGAACCAACAAAAGCACTTATTCATGTTACCTTTAAGATTGCCACTATTCCCACTGAAGTCAATAGGGACACAAGGGTTAACTGTTTAAATTTAAACAGATGTCTCAGAGCTTCTTGAGAACAAAAATTGTTCCTATTCCTAAATCCCTGGACTGTTAAGTAAAACTGTATAACTTTGTCTTTGGATTCTCTGAAGAGTGACAATTCTCAAAGGAGGATGGCTGTGGAGGAAACCAAGAATTATCTGTGAAATTGCAATACTATTAAACTAGTTATTACAGTCAAGGGAATGAGGAAAAAAAAGAAAGAGACCACACTAAACCACACAGACAATATTTTATATTCAAGATTTTCTAATGTCTAAATTAATCTTGAAATGTTGAAATGTTATTTCATGTTGTTATTTTTACCATAATCATGAGAAAGATTTTTTCTTATTAAACATTAACAGTATTTTTTTAAAAGAAATGTAATGAAAATAGGATTCAGATACCACTAATTAATTAATAATTGAAAACTATATTTCATCCTGGAATTTAGAATGTTTTCCATTTGACCTGAAATTTAAAATTAAATTTGCATTTTGTGTTACAGAGTTCAGCTTCAGAGTTCTACAGTCTTGACCTGATAGAAGTAGTAGCAGAAGTAATATCTTAGTGGAGTATTTCTTTTTCAATTTATGAACCATTTACTGAACCAAAAATGCCATATTCTTCTACATCGTCTTCTGAGTGATGGAGAGGAGGAGGATAGAGAGGTAAAGTAGCTTTCAGTGGATGAGGCTGTATCTTGTGACTTTTTTTTCATTTCATCAAGCATTAAGGAGCTAACATCTTACATCTCCCAGCCCCTTCTGCTCTTTTTTTGGTTGCCAGTTTTCTTTACCTGGAGATATACTCCACACAGTGGAACAGATAAAAAACTCTAGTGATAACCTGACTTTGTTCCTATTGCCATCTTTGTTGATGTTATCTTGGTTTCTGTTGGTCAGAAGGCAATCACCCTTTGCTCTTTTCCTGCTGCTGTCACTTACAGCTCTCTATAGTGGATCCATCATGTTATGGAGTTAGAACAATAGCCGTTTACACCCATTTATCACACAGACAGCTGAATACACATGGTTCAAAACAGCAGAGAATCAACCTCCAAATCCCTCTGCGTAATAGTATTGTATTCTAGCTCCAATTGTTTTAGGCTATAATGCACCAGAGAGAGCATAACAGGCCACTCAGAGCATTTGTGGAAGATGCCCCCGCCCATGGCGGGAGTGTTGGACTAGATAATATTTAAAGGTCCTTTCCAGCCCAAAACACTCTCTGTGAATATAATTCTTACAACCGTAATCGTGGGAGTTCTTTATTTGTTTTTACAGTAAGGTGAGATTATTTAGGAATAGCAAACCAAAAAAATCAGCTGCGTCAGAATCACACAAACAAGATTTTTCCGGCATGAGGGGCTGAGACTTCAAGGTCACTGCTGGGATTTTGAAAAGCTGATATAAAGACTGGGCCAGGAATGGTCTCACTAGGACAGCAAAATATTGCAAGGTAGGAAGAAAGTGATGAAGTTGTGAAGGGACCTCTGATTTTTCCCTGTGAAAAATTTTCTCCCCCTCTGCCTTTCCTGAATGCAGTCAAGAATGTAAGACAAAATCATGCACACAGTGAACTTAATAGCAGAACTACAATTGCCTTCTACAGGCCATGACTTCACACAGAAGCCGCACTATGAAGTTCAGTTCAGAGCTATTCAAAAGAAACTGAATCTCATTTTAGAGATCCCCTGTCCTTTTACATTGAATAATCAAAGTAGGAAGTTCTACACTGGCTCAGTATAATAGTAAATACCCATCATCATAAATACCCACATGGTAAATCACTGTAAAACACTATATACTAAACAACAGTACTCTCCTTTTTCAGTATAAACCCACAGCCATCCTGGCTTTAACGTGAAGTAAAACAATTATAGCAGAGAACTCCATTAAAATATTTTCATTTATAACTACCAGGTCTTTCTATTGGTATTAATAATGAAAATAATATTTACTTTATTTACTTAGCTTTGTAGCTTTCTGTGATTATTCACAGCAAGTTTGTTAGTGGGTTAATGAAGTACTGATCAAATGTGATTTAAAATTATTATTCTATGGAATGTAATCAAATATGATTTTAAATTTTTATTCTGTAGAAACTGAGCAATGAGTTGTCTCTCACACACAGAATATGATGCATGAATAGTTCAATGTCTGACATGTACTAGATGTTTCAAGTTCTTCAACTTTTTTTTTAACACTTTCATTGAAAAGTTTCGTTTAAATTAATGGATTTAACTTATGTAATATATACTCAAACTTTAGCTTTACGGGGAGATGGGGGATGATTCCCTGTAGTCCAGATTGGTCCAGAGTGAAATATAAAATATAAATCTATATGGTTTTGTCTTTAATAGAAAAAGTGATTGTGGAGTAGCCATTATTCTAGTGTGATCCTGTAAGAATCAGGTGTTAGCATTGTAATAGCTGATATTTTTACAGTGTACCTTAAAGAAAGTGCCATCTAGATGTCACCTATACTCGGCATATTTCAACACTCTGGGACTCAGTTCAGTCAGCTCTGTACATCTAAAAACAATGAACGCAGGCTATACTTGCCAAATGGAAGACTACATCCACCTTCACTTGCTTTTTAATTACTGGTGGGGTGGGGTGGGAGTCGCTTTTTTTACTCTTTCCTAGGAGAGTTAACTGAACACAAGATTCTAGTCTGACATGATGCCTAAGATGGATAATGAACCAAAAGCAGGACAATACAGAGAAAATAATGTAAAATTACTCCTTATTTTGCAAGAAAACCGTAAGTGCTGTGTCAAGTCCCAAATACACTTAAAGAAATGCTCCAATAAGAACAAGAAGACACTTTTCAGAGTGAAAAGTTGTGTGGATGTTTACCTACATCCCCAGGATACAGATTATTGAGTTTCAAGAAATTCATATGGTGAATATTTAATTAATTATGCAAAGCAGTATATCTCCAACAGGAAAGAGACTCTGTAAATCTGTGGTGACTTAAAGTCATTATTTGGGATTCCCAGTAGGAGAAAAAGCTTTGTTCTGAATGAGGCAGAAACTCAACTTAAGGCATCTTTCCCATTTTACACTGAACAACCTAACCACAAAGCTCTTTGTGTATGAGTGAGTATATTTTTCTGCATTGCTCTTCCCTAGCCCTTCCCAGGCTTTTCATTTCTTTGAAACTATTATGTTACTATGGGAACTTCCCATTTCAACAAAATGGAATTTCCCGAGGAGGGCAATTCTATCATTAGAAAATTCCCAATTACTTCTGTTTTTATTCCCCAAGAAATTCATTCCTGAAATACTACTGGGTGAGGCTTCCAAGTTCTTTATATTAATGAAGATCAGCTGTATCTCCTGGGACCTTTAAAAGGCATTTCTCAGAGGAGAAAGGAGAAGATCCCAAAGGTGTTGTAGCTGCTAACTGTAGCTCTGGGATTGCTGACAGCATTCACACAAATATATGTTTTTAAGAAGTTTTCAGATAGACATTTCTTTCTTCCTAAGTATGGTCATCCATAGTCCTAAATCATCCAATCAGGAAAACAAAACACAGTGTATTACTTAGGTCACAATTAGATCATGCTGTGGGGATTTCACTAAGAGTACAAAAATGTATTAAGTGCTTACTGAGCATTTCTGAATAACAAACAAATCCATTAAAATCTGAAATTTACATGATTCTTAGATATTCTGCAAGTAGAAAATGGAGTGAAATAAATCAAATACATTATTCAGCACAAAGTACTCTCCCAAGTCCTTTACCAGCCCCCCCTCTCCCTATTTTTTTCTTTATCTAGCAAACTACAGAAGCAGCCATTGCTTTCTGGGGATTTCATTAGTATGTGGAAGACATACTGTAAAAAAGCTTGTCCACTAGGGAAGCATTATCTTTTACTGGCAATCTGTGAATGCTACTGAAAAATGACCTTTTACTATCAAAATATTAATGCCTTCATCTCAAGAAAGAATTTCAAATCTAAACTGCACATGAAAATTGGATATCATTTTTCTTTGCACTCTGTGGATATGGATGCTTCGTAATATCTGTATAATTCTCTGCTTTACGTGCACCTCATGCCATATTATATGATAACTGGAAGTTATTATATTTCATAACGCTATTGTAGTATTTCTGTCATGTGGAATGAAAACTGTAGACTGTATATAATTTATATTATGTATGTAAGATCTTTTTTTTTTTACTGACAAACAGACATGGATAGCAGGCAACAAGAATTAATATCTACAGCAGAAATTGAAATACATTCTGTAGTTCTACTCACCCAACAGAAGACTAAAGTATAATGATTCTCAAAATGTTATTTAATCCTCAAGGTTATGGAAACTTCTTAATCTGTTATGAAAAGATCTTCCCTTCAGCCTGAAAGGGTGCCTGAACCCAGATCTGAAACAACAGTAGATCACTCATCTCAGATGCTTAGGTATATTACTGTCATTCTCCCAGTTCTAAAAGAAAAGCAGAGTAAGCAACGATGTTTCCTTTGTGCTATTCATGTTATTACAGTGCTTACACCACTTCACAGATGACTTCATAGTGCTTACCTCCCTTCATTTCTGGGAAAGAAGTACCTAAGTACCACTTGCCCTCTGCAGAAAGCATGACATTGCCAAGTGTGTATGTCTCTGAGTCCTAAGGTGTCATTTCACTCAGGAGGCAAGAGGCAAAGAGGAAAGAAAGAAAGAAAAAGAAAGGCAATCCCACAGCACAGGTCCAAATCCAAAGCCCAAACAGTTAAATTGCTTGTTGAATCATAGGTTTAAGCTCAGTCTCAATTTTTTTACAGCTGATCACAAACAAACAAAAAGAAATATATGAAAGAAGTGGAAAGATTATATAAAATGGAAAGACAGAGTTACATTACATGCATATGAGAAGTAAAACAAAATCGTTTTTTATGGGTAAGAACTGAATTGGTTGGTCTATTTAGCATAGATTATTTCTTGCATATCTTTTTAGAACTTACACTTTTAACAATGAAGTGTGACTATGTTTCTTCCTCCCTGTAGTCATACTAGTACAGTGCTATTGAGTAGTCAGGAAATGACAAATTCCTTAAAAAAAAATAAATTTATTACTAAGAATATCTATAAGCATTTAAAAATACTCAAATTGAATCATTTACCTTAGGACTCAGTAGATATGCCTTGGAGCCAAGTACAAGCTTTGAAATTCTTGCATAATTAAGATAACGAAATGGCGTGCTGATACCAAAAAAGCCAGTCCCAATCCTTTCCCCTTACCACCAACCTCAAACTGATGTTGCTGCCTTTGATTCAAATCTAGTACTCAGTGAGCTGATTCAACGCACTAAACAAGCAGAATAATTAATCCAAAAAGCAGTCAGTTAAATTATTTTGATTTGGCTTAGTCAGCTCCTGTAATAAAAGCATCTTGTGCTTCAGTTCTACTGATATCCACAGGAAGAGCACGCATAAAATTCACCAACAACTTTTTTTTCATGAAATCAACAGTTCATCATAAGGCATGAGTAAAATGCAGAAATTGGAGCCTCTTCTCAGATGTACTGAGAACAGAGAGCTTAAAATGGGTCTACATTTCTTTTACTCCCTCTCTCTGAAGATAACAGTTCATTTCCACAGGGAAGACATCCTTTTTAGATATTTTAAAATTCAGATATGGGCCCATATCAAAAACACTACACAGGCCAAAAAGAAATCTCAGGTAGAAGTATCTAACGCTTCATGGTTTTAATTATATTAAAAAGTGACTGCTGTGACCTAAGAATACAGAAGTTAAAAGAAAACATAATGTTTTTAATAATTTGCCATTAGTGGTATTGCCTAAATCCATCAGTGTGAGAGTTAAAAAACCAGCATTAATATTAACACCCTTACAGTAACACTCTGCAGCATGGAGATTTTAGTTTAGCTTCATTTTAGAAGGATAAATAATTAACTGAAGTGCCAAATCATTTTGTGGAAATGTCTCTTAAAGGAACAAAGAAATTCATGCTCAGAAATAGCACAGAAAAACCTGTCTCTGGTGAGACCTCAGGAACTACATCACAATTTATAACAGATTCCTTCCCTCACCTACTTCCATGAAAACTTGCTAGGCTGCAATGTACCTTCCAGTAAGGGCTCCAATTTGCCAAAAGTAGCAAAATGGATTTTGTTATACTTCAGTCACCAAAAATTCACAGTCCAGGACTGAAGTACAAAATTCAGTGTTGAGGTGTGAACTGAAGAGCTGTGGTGCCAGTAGACATATTACTTGGTTGTCCTATTTCTAGCCAAGAATAGGGAAGATCACTGAGGACACTAAAATCTTGACAGAATCACAAATGTCCGCACTTTTCTAACAGAGCTCCAAGTTTTTTTGCTCCCAAGATCCTAAACCCCTCAGTTTGGATTCACTGGGACTATTTAGAGAGTTAGGTATAAGTGCACACACATATTTGTTGTTTCAGGCCACAGTGTGATTAACAAATGTAATAGCATTACATTTAATAGGTACCTTCAAGTTATATTTAGGGTGGTTTTTATGTTTTATTTAACCTATTTCTAACCAGTACTGTGAACTCACTCTTATACATTACATCAGGAGACCAAAAGGAGTTAAAATAAGTGACCATTAGCATCCCTTTTTCTCTTTTTCACAAATAGCAGGAACAAATAGATTGGGTTTCAATGAGATGAAGCAATGGATATCAGCTTCTGCTTTCCAGAGTGTTAGGCACAACAAAACAGTAATCATGATGGAAAGTGGTTAGCATAAACCATAAATGGTAACCACTGGTTAATTGCAAAATATAAATTCATACAGAATAGAAACCTCTACAAAAGGGGAGGTGGAGGTGTTAACATTTATAATTTTAAAAAAACCTTTTACAAAAGGTTGGGGGTTTGGTCTGGTTTTCTTCTTCACAAAAGGTCATTTCTGGGTCCTAGAAACTGAACTTTTAGCTTTTCCACCATTTGCTGAAAGCATGTTATCTTAAAAAAAAAAAAAAAAAAAAAGAGGGGTTAAATTTAACATTCCTTGCTACTGAAATCAATGCATTTCCTCTACTTTCATATGCTAGATGACAATCTAGGCCAATATCCTACACAACATTCATTAAAGGTTGTAAAAAATCTCTTCATAAAATGTATTATTCTCTACTAAATTATAAAATGAAAGTATCTTCAAAACTCTGTGGATTTATTGGTGTATGTGCCATGGTCAACTAGGCCCATACATCTCCAAGGATATGAATTTACACAACTGCCAAATCCCATGAGTCTGGAAGAAGTCTAATTTTGGAGTGTGTGAGGAATGGATCTATCCCAATAACAAATCATTATACGTTTGGAAAGACTCAGTAGGAAGACTGAATAATTTGATTAGGTTAACTGCACAAGTTGAAAGGAAAAATAATTTTCAGTAGCTACTCACTATTCAATAAAAGCAAATAAAGACACAGAAAAATGTGTGAACTAATCTACCCACGTCGGTAAGTCCTTTCTACTATAGCAGAAGACATTTCTCTACATAAAATCAGGCAGAGAAGAAATTGCTAAACTCTCCAATGCTATCCGTGGTTGAGAATTCTCATTTGAGTGATAACATTATCCAAAGTATTGGTTTATAAAACATTTGGTAAAGTTTGAGCCCATGAGCACTGACTTTCTACAATAGTAGACAAAAAAAATTATGTAGCTAGAATTTGCTGACTTCCTGAATAATATATGTGATTTTTTAAAAAATTCATATTGAATTACTATACATCAGTTAATCTCACTGATTTATTCCATTTCAGTGCCTTGCCTAGAACTAATAGGAATTCTGATACATTTAATGGGAATTGTATCCCCTTTTAACACTAGAAGGGAAGATTTTTTTCCCCATACAATGAAGTCAAATTCTTGATTTAATTTACTTCAGATTTTTTATAGATGCAAAGTCACTGAAATTCCACTGACTCAGAAAAATAACTAGATCAATTGCATTCAGTCACAAGAACACAAATACCCTAATCTAATGCTTGCACAAGGAGGGTCATGTGTCTTATATGATTCAATAAAACACGAGTAGTATCAGCTGGTGTCCAGAAGCTAGGTTCTTCACATGTGATTATAATTAAGAGCAATGACTGCACTGAATTCACAAGTAACTCCTCAGTTTCAGAAAATGCAGAATAAGATTATAACTTCGATTAATAATCTGTGTCATTTACTGCTTTCTTGGTCTCCAAAGACTATTTTATAATTGAGAGAGAGTCATCTGACAGTTACAATCTGCATCACAATGCTGTTCATCACAATGCTGTTCTCACACATGAGACAACACTAATTGCTAGAATACATCTAACACATTGTACCAAGAACACAGTATAGCTCCAGAAATTCAGCCACTTTAAGGGCATACTCACACTCTTGCCTCTACCTCATAGTCAAATGTGCTTCCTCCATTCCAATCTTAATAACAACTTCCAACACCTTTAAACATTTTTATTTGAAGTTGCATATTTAACAATATGTGAGCATATGATATTTATGTGAACATTTGATACTCACTAGAATAAAATCAGAAGCTTTTAAATTAATGACATTAGGCAGATGACAAGACATAGATCTGAGGGTGGACTTCTAACTTTACATAGTTGATTGAGTAGATTATAGAATCATCATGGAATAATAGAATAAATCAAAGTTTCCCACCAAAGGACAGCTTCTTTCACTGATTTACCAAACCAGCACAGAATTGTAACACATAAGTTATTTTGCAAATTGCACTAACTGGACTAAGCTACAGTTAGGTAGGCTTAGGCAGCCCAATTAGAAACATACGTCTTTCCAAAAAAAGCATTAGAATCAGGCTTCAGCCCAACAACTGAAGGCTGTGGGAAGATGAAATAAGAGTGCCTAATAATGCTGAGCCTTGAGAGGTTTCACCAGAGCAGTTAATATATATCAGTATGTAACCAGAAGCAAGAAACCTTGCTCTCGAGTTACAGCAAAGGCCCCAAGTGAACTACACTGAAAACAGATGCTTGATCAGAAGGGAAACAGATGCAGCTCTCTTCTTTTTTGCTGAAATGGGGATACAAACTCAAATGCAAACACTGCAGCTTCAAAGAAACTATACATCACTAATACTGGGAAGCATAACAAACTTCTGCAAGGGCATGAACATAATAAACATTTAAGCAAATAAATGAAGTCACATACACAAATAGATTCATTGAGTTTAGTAAGCCTTTTTTGTAGAAGTAGTCAAAGTTATATATAGGCAAAAAGATTCTGAACAACAGAGTGTAAGGTATTCACTAATCTGAAAGCCCAGTCCCCAGATGTTCAACAGTTTGGAGATACAGGAAATATTCCAGCTTTCAGGGAGAGTGTCAATGAAGCACCAATTCTCAGAGTTTGTGGCTCAGGAAACTTCTTTTCTACTCCGGCATCAAACTTACAGGTTTTTATTGGTAAAATACAGTGGCTGGTTAAAAATTTATAATTTATTATAGTTATAATTGCAAATATAATTTGTATGGTTAATTCAAAGCCACACAATTCAACTGGGCAATCCCACCAGTGCCAAGCAGTAGGAACTGTGACTTGAAAACTCTTTTCTGTTTTGTGCAGAAAGTTTAAAGAAAGGAGAGCAACAGTTCCTTTTTTTTCCAAAACTATACAGAGGTGCACACAGAACTGTAATATTCCTGCTGATCAGCAAATACTGACAAGCATTTTCTTTTGGTCATTATACCAGGATACAAAAAAAAAAAAAAAAAAAGCCCTGTAACATCAAGGGAGTAGCAGGGCTACAAAACTTTGCTCATATTTTGCAATAGCTCTTGCTTGCTCTTCTCAGAACAGGTCTCAAGTATGTGGTAAGAATTATCAAATCTTCTTGATCACATGGAGACAGTTTCCTTCTTAGCCCATCATATGCTTACCCATAATGTCATTGCATGCTGAGTGGCATAGGAACACGGCACACAAATGGATTACTCAGTTGCCATGTTCTGTCATTACTCCCTGCCATTGAAGGCAACCACTTCAGACAGCATTTTAAGTAAATTTATAAAGCTCCCCTCTAGAATAAATTTGCTTTTAGCCTTCTCTACTGCTTTCAGAATGGCCATTCTAAGACCTATAAACTGCTCTGGTATTTGAAGTAAACTGAGTTTGTGAGATCACCTACAGGAGTGAGGCAAGTCAGAACATGGAATTTGTGTCCAGTAGGAGACTGACATGATAAGACAAAATATCATAGACATTAAGTGACATAAGATATTTCAGAAGTCTGTTTCGGAAATGTCAAAACAAACAAACAAAAAAATTGTTAGAGCTTATCAAAACAGGAGATTGCAAAGTTCTATGAGACAAAACTGGAGTGATCAGTTAAAAAGCAGATGTTTCAAGCTGACAAGTGGCAAGAGAACAGGAAAACAGCATTAAAGTCAGCACTAGCCTGCAGTAAATACCAGCATAAACAAAAATCTAAGATTTTATTTGCTAAAGACTAAAAGACATCCGCCATCCTCAGAAAGGTAGAGATACAGACAAAACCATCTATTGAGTAAGGGCAGGATTCATTTGACAAGATGTGGATATGTTGTGCTTATTCAGCCATCATCATTTTATGCTGCCATCAGTTGCCAGATCACACAGGCCAACAGTGAACTCAACAACATCCCTTTGCAAGTCTTCTTTCAAAAAATCCTGCCATAGGTTCATAGGTTCCTGTGGGCCCTGCTCCTCCGCTGCCCACTGTGGTACCAACATCACCTGCTGGACACAACGGATGTAGATGGCTTCCTCAGTAGCCCTTCACATGGAAGGACAATACCTAGAGAGCTCAGCAAATTGCAACCAGCCCCAACAGAAATCACACCCAACAGGAAGCTCCCTCAGCTGAGTGAGGGCAGAGCCACAGGGACAGAGGTGGGCCAGGTTTTGCCTCTGGAGCATGAAGCCAATGAGAAGAACAAAACACTCTGCTAGGTTGTGACTCATTCACAGGTCATGTCCAACTTGGGGCCCACAACGCAGGCCCTAGCACTTCAAATTTCTAATCTAAATGTACCCTTGTCTAGTTTGAAGCCATTACCCCTCATCCTACCACTACAAGCCCTTGTAAAAAGTCCCTCCCTAGCTTTTTTGTAGGCCCCCTTTATGTACTAGAAGGCTGCAACAAGGTCTCATTAAAGGGTCATCTTCTCCAGGCTGAAGAGCCCCTCTCAGCCTGTTGTTACAGGAGAGGAGTTCCAGCCCTCTAATCGTCTTTGTGGCCCTCCTCTAGACCCACTCCAACAGGTCTTTGTCATTCTATATTATCAATATTCCTTTGTTGCCATGTCCCAGCACCAAAGATCTTTTATGTGAATTACATGTTAAAGGATACAAGCTACAAATAGTTTATTTACTTGGGCTCTTCTCATGTTTTGTCTTTCAGTGTAACTTTCTAAGCCTAACCCTTCATCAGGAAAAGACTCCTCTGACATTTTCTGTATTGGCTTTATGTTTCTCTGCTTTCCATTCCCCTGTTCCACTCGCATCTATTTTTCTGCTTCCCATAGTCTGTGGTAGCTTATTTTCCTCTGAACGAATCACCCATTTATCACCATATGAAGTCTTATGACAATGATTCAAGAGATATCAGATTCTTATTTACATATTTCCTATTATAGTGTGTATATAACATCATTCTCTACCTTCCTTCTCCCTTCTCGTCTGTTACAATCTGTATCTTAATAATTTAGAGACAAAAAAGCGGTGGGAGGATGAAAATGAGAATTATTTTGTAGTCATTCCTCACAATTAAAAACCTCACTGTTGTCTTGTTTATGAATCAACCATTGCTTCTATATACAGATGTAGGGGGTCTGACTGAGCTGGTTTTCCCCACAGCTGCAGTGTTTTTGTGCTGGGAGCTAGAAGGGTGTTGATAACACCCCCATGTTGTGACTGCTCCTGCACAGCACCAAGGTTCTTCCCAACATTCACCCCCCCCAGGGGGATGGGGTGGGCAA